>JAADXO010000379.1:0-18577 GCA_023337825.1 Globisporangium apiculatum | reverse complement strand
GGTGGTGGTGGCCGTGGTCGCAAGTAACTTAATGCATGTCGCTTCTATCAACACGACACGTTGGACAACGCTTGTCGCCTCGATCCGACACTCAGGGCGTTCGGGCGCCTCTTTGTTACAACAGTATGCGACTAGCTGTTGTGTATGTGTGCAGATCCGTTCCAGTGTCGTCTTACGCTAGTCTGCCTCTGTCTGTCCTGTCGGGTGGGAGCTACTATGATGAACGTAGTCGGTCAATGCTCACCGGATCTCACTCGCCATGCCGATCGGTAGCATGAGGTCCGTCCCGAGGCGACTCCCGCCCTTGGTCTTCGAGCTCGGGAACGCGTTCCAGAACCGAAGCGTCTCGTCACCGGCGCCCGTGACAATCGTCTGGCCGTCCGGTGACATTGCGAGGTAGAGCACGCGGAACGTGTGGCCCGTGAGCGTCGCGAGCTTGGTCATCGTTGGGTACTTCCACACGATGATCTGGTTGAGCGAGTACCCATGCGTGCTCACCACCTCGTTCCCGTTCTTGGACCACATGAGGTTGCACACCTGCGAGCCCGTATCGATCGCGTTGATCGCCGTCTGCGTCTGCGTGTTCCAGAACCGGATGCACCGGTCGGCCGTGCCGCCACCGGATGCGAGCAAGCCGTGCTGGTGCGGCGACCACGCAATCGCCTTGACGGCTGCCGTGTGGTCGCTGAAGCGCACCATCGGGATTGAGCCACTGCTGATATTACCAACACTGCTGCGGTTGTTGGCCGACGACGCCGTGTGCATGTTCCACACACAGAGCTTGTTGTCGTTGCCGCCGGACGCGAGCTGGTTGTTGTCAAACGACCACTTGAGGCCACAGACCTCCTGCTTGTGGCCTGCGAGCTTGAACTGGAACGGCTCGGCCGCGCGCAAGTCGCGCAAGTAGATCGTGCGGTCGCGGCTGCCGGACGCAATGAGGTTCGCTCCCCACGCGAGCGTGCCGACGCGCGCAGCGTGGCCACTGCAGCAGCACATGCCGGAGATAGTGCGAGTCACAGTTGTCAGTGCTTGACTCGAAGACGTATGTGTCGTGACGTAGCGACTGTCGTCGGACAAAGCGAACACTGCGAGTCAGAGCAAGCGAGAGCACGACGTACGTCATTGTGCGCACTTTAGTGCACGTCGCGACTTCCCAGACCTGCACTTCTCCCGTGTTTGTACCAACCGAGATGTGCGAACCCTAGAGAGAGATGGGAGATGAGCGTGTGAGTGTACGCTGTTGGTGCATCGCAACACTCGCTTGCAAGTCTGTCGGTGTAGCAAGCAACGCACCCGCTCGCTCCATGCAACGGACGTGACGCAATCAGCTGCACCGAGGTCGCACAGCTTCGTCACTTTGCTCGTGCATGCGCTCCAGAGGTACACACAGGCGCCGAGACCGACTGCGAGGACGTTGGCCGACGACCAGTCGACGAGGTTGAGGTAGAAGTCGTCTTGGAGCGCTGGCGCATCGAGGATCTTGAACGGCGTCTTTGCAATCTTGCGACGGCACTCGTTCATGTTGCTTGCAAGCATCCTGTATAGACACATCGGCATCGGCATGCACACCCGTGAGTGTACTGCTCAGTCTCGAACATATAGATACATGCTCGTTCGTTCGTCTGACGCACCGCTGGGACGACCGACCCATGCTGTTGAACGACATGGACGTCTTGACTTCGTCGTGGATCGACTGGCGCGGCGCCTTGAAGCGCAAGATGTTGCTCGTACTGCTGTGGTCAGCGTAGCTCATGCTGCTGCTGCTGCTGTACGCGCCAGTGTTTGCGCCGCTCGTCGAGTAGTTGTAGATCCCACAACCGTTGCCTGGGAGCATCGACGCCGACGCGCCGCTGCTGCTGCTGCCACTGAGCGAGCAACTGTAGTCCGAGTAGTTGGCAAAGTCTGGGCGGTGTGTGATGCCCAGCAATTCGCTCTTTAGCAGCATCGAGAACGACGACGACGCGCACGACGGCTGGTCGCTGCACTTGGCGCTACAGTGCTGTCCCTGACTTGACTGTGCGGTACTCGCAGATGTGCTCGCGCTCGACGCGTCTGTGTTGCTGCTACTCGGTGTTTGCTGATTGCTTCTGCGTCGTGATCGTGTACGAGTCACCAAGCACGCAGGCAACGCGTCAGTCAATCGATCGTGGGATGCACAGCAGACAAGGACCGACAGCGGAACTCACCCATGCCGTCTCGGTGGATCCGACATGAGGCCAAAGCCAGCGTCGAGCTTTGTCGATACTCGCGACGGGATGAAGCGGTCGCTGTAGATGTGCTTGGAGCTGTGCGTGCAAGTAGACCGATTTATATCTGTGTTAGAGCAGAGCGAGTACGAACAGCTCGATGCCAATGGCGTCCGGCAAACACGCACATAACAAGTGACATACCGCTTGGAAGTGCGGTGCGGCAGCGCCTTGATGGACGACGCGTTCTCGTCACCGAACGCCGACAGTCGAGCCTATATTGATATTGACGTCACAAAGACGCAGTGGTGATGACCCGAATGCGTGCGTAAGCCATCCGTTGGCTTGCCTTCGTAGATCGTCAACCAAACAAGCGCATATCGTACCTCGTACTGCGGATGCAGCGAGCGCGCAACCGTGCGTGGCATGACGATCGGTTCGTTCCCCATGGCAGACTGTCGTGCTGGTAGTGAGAAGCAAAGCGAACGGACTCGGGTCGTGTCGTCGGCAGCAGCGAGCGAGTGGGCGAGTGCCGACGACCCACACGCTCGGGTGAGAGCAGCAGCGAAACAACCAGCAGCCCGAATTGGGAGCTGCAGTGCGATCGCGCAGACGCTCGAAATGGACGACGATGCACTTCGAGTGCTCCACATCAGAGGCAAAACGGCCAGTAGGTGTGTAGGCACCGTCGCATCCCAGACGCGTGTGCGAAACTTGGTGCAACGTCGTCGTCAAAGCTCTTTGCATTTGACTCGATTCGCTTTCGACGCTCGAACTCTCTCGACCTCATGTGTACCTACCAGTCGAGAGAGGCTCCGATCGCACACTCTAAGGCTACTCTTGCGAGTTGTCCGACAGCGATACAGGTTGACGACTTTAGCACGAACGATACAGCAATAGAGAATCGCATTGGTCACTGACACGCATCCACGCGAACATGCATGACGACAAGGTATGTACGAGTTGAGGCTGCAGGCGAATGTCAGAGAAGCGCACATGAATATATCATGAACTACGGATATACACTAGCATGCGCATACTCACTACTTCTCTGGATCTGCTGCTGCTGCTGTGTCTATTGCTGTTGCTTGGGTGCCGAGGTCGCAGCGAGCATGGTCTGGGAGCTAAACTGGGGGCCAAGCATCACGTTGTCGATGCACGCGCGTGGCGCCGCGATATGCTCCGAGTAGTGTAGACGTCCAAGTACGCCTGTGTGAGCACGATCGTGACCTCTGAAGCTCTGTCGGACGCTGCTGTTGCGCCGACCACGCGCTTCTTCGTTGGATACGCGCGTACAGTCGTGACGCCCGTGATGTCATGGCGCAAGCGCTCACGAGGCGCGTGTGGGAACCGCTCATCGACGTCGACCGAGTCGATCGTCAAAATTGCCGAGTCGCCGACCGAGCCATCGTCATTGCTGCTGTCGCTACTACTACTGTCGCTGCCAGCGCGACGCAGAGCGCTCACGAGCACGCTGTTTGACTCCATCTGCACGCCCGAGCGCGTCGTGCGCACGCAGCGCCTCACCGACTCGCTCGCTCACGCACTTGCCACATACAACGCAGTACAATCAGGACCCTGCATTGCGCTGCAGCGTGCGCAGCTGCTGCTGTAGCGTCTTGCGGAACCGCGTGATCGCGCGCTGGTCCGTACGCGCATCGATCTGCTCGCGCGTCTGGCCCTGCGCGCACTTGTCGGCGTACAGCAGACACGCGACGCCGCAGTCAAAGCCACTGACTTGCTGCGGCGTCGTGATCGCGCTCACGGCATTCGAGAGCCAGCTCGCGTGCTGTGGGAAGCACGCGTCGAGCCACTCGACGACGCTGCGCGGGACCGACCGGAACGACAGCCCCGTGCGCGTTGCAAGCCGTCTGTATACGCAGTCACATCCATACATCCACAAGACAGGCAGCTCGTGTCAGTCGATCACTGTCTGTCGAGCGCCTTCGCTGTCTCTCTTGTATAGTCAGTCCCACACAGTCAAGCGACGCACCCCATGGGCTCAAAGAGCTGCAGCTCCGGCCGTGGCGTGAGCTGCACGCGGAACAGGTTCCAGTGGATCAGGCCGCTGTTGACTGCAAAGAGCATCGGTCGGTCGCTCGCGTAGTCGACAAGGCGTCCGAGTACGTCGCGCACAGCAAAGTCGCTCTCGCTCTGCGCGCGCAGCCGGCGGGTTGCTGACGATTGCTGTTGTGACTGCTGCTGGCGGTGCCGGCTCCGGCTCTCGAGCACGCAGTGGAAAAAGTCGGTCGGGAGAAAGTGCACGTTTGGGTACTGACTCGCGAGGCGCCAGAGCAACAGGTCCATGAGCGTGCCGGTGAGCCAGCTCGTTTCGTCGAGCCGATCGTCTTCGCTGCTGAGCGCAGTCTGGAGCAGACACAAGTGCATGCCCATGCGCTCTTCCGTGCCGATCGACACGCGGCAGCGCTTGCTCTCGCGTGCCGAGCGCGTCGCGATCGTCGACACGACAGCGCTGTTTTCGCACAGTCCACAACGCCAGTCAGGCACACAACCAGCATCATGCATCTACGAGTGCGCACACACGCCTTCACCTTGGCACTTTGGTCTGCTTGCGCCGTGCTCGCGTGGCAACTGCAGACTGAGGCGGCGTTGTTGGCGTTGCCATCGTCTCGACGCCGCGCACGGATGATGCGTGCTGGATATTGTCTGTGGCAGTAGCAAGTGCGTTCGCTCTTCGCGACGTTGGCGGCGGAGAAGGCTGTGGTGCACGCAATGATGCGACTCGACGGCTCCTCCGCAAGCCTGCTGCTAGTGGGTTGACAATCCTCGAGCGCGGTGACGATGATGGGTGCGCTGCGCCAGACTGTGTGCGCGCGTGCACATGCGGTCGCAGTGGCACCGCTGTCGCCGGAGAAGTCGCGTGTAGTGTCCGCAATGGCGTTCGTGAGCGAAGCTGCATCGCTGTGTTGTAGTTGTTGGTGTTTGCGGATGTGCGACGACGACGAGTTCAGCAGAGTTGACGATGCTCCAAGACGCTCAATACAGTGTCGATGCAGCTGCAGCAGATGCAGAACGACTATCACATGCCGCAAAATGGCGCCAAGCCGAGTATATTACGTATCTAGCCGTGATATTCTTCATGTGTTTGACATCTTTTTTCTGATTTTAGAATCTAGTTCGTATGTATGATACAATTTGCTGCATGTGTTTGAGCTAGTTGATTCTCATTAATTGAGTGCAAAAATACACAAAATAGACTGTGTCGTGATTCGAGCTCGATGTAGATTAGTTTAGGTGGACGCCAGATGTTTGCGAGAGAGCACAGTACTTATTGACTTTTCACGTAAGTTTAAATGCAACTTTGATTTGCAAATCTGATTGACAGATGCGCGAGAGGGCACTGTACCGTTTCATTCGATTTTCTACCTACGTTTTGGCGGATGCTTTTGAGCATTTAGCATTCCGTCTGCGACAGCGGCTGGAGTGACACGCGTACTTATCCAAGGTGCCATTTGACTGGATTGGAGTTTTTGACAAGCAAAGCGGCACTATTGTGTGACCCAGAGCGAGAGCGAGCGAGGCAGAGGACGTCGCCACTGCACTCACTTGCACCACACGCGCATCGTCTCGCCCGCACCACGCCCGACTCGCTCCCTCATCGCCAGCTGCATTCTCGGTTCGCCTGACCACTGCGCGTGTTCAAGTGAGAGCCTCCCACTCCGCGACTCGCGCGCATCCGTCCGCTCACTCGCTTCCAATCGCAATGGCGACTGCTACCGAGACTACCTGCGCAAGCGCGAATGCATCAGCAACTGCAGCTGCTGATTCCGGTGCCGCCGCAGCGCACGAGCAGCACCAGCAGCTGAAGAAGCGTGTGCGCCACCGCTCAACGGCAGACGGCAAGTCCATGTACTTTGGTAAGTACGTCTCGCAAGAGGGCTCCGAGAAGCTGCTGACGTACCAGTACCACGGCACGGACAACTCGATCATCTACAAGCGCGTGCTCACGCCAATGAACGACTTCCTCGTCGAGTTCCTCCCGCTCTGGCTCGCGCCAAACCTGGTACGTGCACATTGTGTGTGTGCGAGCGTGAGTGCGTGTGTGCGAACGAGTGTTTGTATGCACGTGTGTACGTGAGCGAATGTGTATCAGTGCGTGGATGGCCCGTCTCAAGCAGCGGCACTGACATCCCTGTGATACTACTATCTTGACTCGTATGTTCACATGCACTCAGATCACGCTCATTGGGCTCGTGCTCGTCGGCTGCTCGCACTTGCTCTTTGCGATGTACTGCCCGTTCCTCGATGGCGATGCGCCTGCGTGGCTGTTTGTCGTCGCTGCGCTCGCGCTCTTTGCGTACCAGGTACGCTTGGCTTGCAACGCGCTGTGCTTGGGGCTAGTTGCATGACTCCTGGGTGTGCTGACGTGCCGTGTGTGTATGTGCAGACGCTCGACAATCTCGACGGCAAGCAGGCGCGCCGCACGGGTAGCTCGTCGCCGCTCGGGCTGCTCTTTGACCACGGCTGCGACGCGCTGAACGTATCGGTCGGTACGATGACGATGGCGTGCGTCTTGCAGCTCGGTGCGACGTGGAAGACGCTTGCGTTTGTCGAGAGCGCGCACATTGTGTTCGTCTGCGCGACGTGGGAAGAGTACTACAGCGGTTCGCTCCAGCTGCCGCTCATCAACGGCCCGACCGAAGGCATCCTCATTGGCATCACGATCAAGCTCTTCACGGCAGTCGTTGGGACGCAGTTCTGGACAATGGAGATCGTCCCAGGCTACCAGAACAACACAGTCTTTGTACTCTTCACAGTCGTTAGCGCACTCTGTACGATCGCTGTCAAGTACGTCGCTGCGTCTGTCGGACTGCCGACATTTCGGTCGCTACCGGACCGCCTGATGCACCTACTGACTCGATGCGCTCTGTGTGTATATGTGTGTGTGTGACGACAGCTTTGTGAACGTCCTGCACGCGGTGCGCGTGCGCCAGGACTCGCTCGTCGTCGCCGTCACGCGCCTCGCGCCGTTCGTGATCGTGAACGGCCTCGGCGTGCTCTGGGCGACGTTCTCGCTCTCGGACATCTACGCGCAGTACCCGCGCATGTTCCTCTGGATGATCGGCCTGCTCAACAGCAAGCTCGTGGTGCGTGGCTGTTTGCGTGTATACTATACACACCGAACCTGTCGTTGACCTGCTTGGCGCCTACCTGTATTCTGTATATTGTATACTGTCACTCCAGCTCCACTTGATGCTCGCGCACCTCTGTGGCGAGGAGTACCACCCGTTTCGCAAGACGCTCGTGCCGATCTTCTACGTTGCCGCGCACTGCGGCTTTAGTATGCTCGAAGGCATCTACGACGCGATCAACGAGGGCCTGCTCGTGAAGGAGTTCTTCTTCCTCTCGCTCACGGCGTACATCCACATCGTGATCACGGTCGTGTGGGAAGTCAAGAACGTGCTCGACATTGGCGTCTTTACGATCGCCAAGCAGCGCAAAGCGGCAGCTGCTGCTGCTGGCAAGTGCTTGTAGAACAGCAGTGTCGACCATGTTCGAGATAGGCACAGACACACGCGCGCTGTGACCACAACAACGTTGGCGGCAGGCAGCCGACCTAGTCGTCAGGATGCATCATCCATTCTACGTCGCGCGGTTACGAGGCATCATCCATCCTACTACATAGTGCATCTGACCTAGCCGACCCCATGTGTGTATGCCTCTCTACTGCGTCATCACCAAAATCCACACACTACCACGCAGTCTATGTCGCCATGCCTGCTCTGTCGCTCAGTCACTCACACGACGTTGCCTGCGACGATCGACGCCCACATGAGCGCGCCGAACCACTTGTTCGAGCCAAAGCGCTGCTGCAGGTTCACGGGGTCGTCGAGCTTTGCAGTGTTGACCTGCCACGCGAGGTGGCCAGCACCACCAACGAGCCCAGCGTAGAATGGCCAGTCGAGTCCGGCAGCATAACCCGCAGCGCCAATGCCAGCGACTGCTGCGGCCGAGAACGCGTTCAGGATCGGCACCGTGTTGTCGCCAAAGAGCAGCGCAGTCGACCGCACGCCGATCTGCGCGTCGTCGTGCTTGTCCTGGTGCGCATACAGCGTGTCGTACACGATCGTCCAGGCCACGCCGCCAGCGTAGAGCGGCAATACAACCGGCCATGCGCATTCGCCATGGACAGCAGCGTAGCCGAGCAATGCGCCGTAGTTGAACGTCAGACCGAGGAACGCCTGCGGCCAGTACGTCACGCGCTTCATGAGCGGATATGCGCCGACGAGCGCGAGCGACGTCGCTCCCATTGCAATGCTATACCAGTTGAGCTGTAGTAGAACGCCGAGTCCAGCGCTGAGCTGCGCAGCGAGGAAGCCCCACGCTTGCGGGTACGTGAGCGCACCAGAGGCGAGCGGCCGCTTGTTCGTGCGCTCGACCTGCTTGTCGTAGTTCTTGTCCCACATGTCGTTGATTGTGCACCCGGCGCTGCGCATGATGAGCGCGCCGGTGCCAAAGAGCGCAAGCAGTCCAATGTCGGGGAGCTGACCGGCTGGCGCTGCGAGCGAGATGCTCCAGAAGCACGGCCACAGTAGCATGTACGTGCCTACGTAGTCGAACGAATGAGTGGATGTGAGCGGATCGGGCCACATGTACGTACACGCTACGCAAGTGAGGTTGTATAACGCAGCGTACCTGCTGGTCGGTTGATCCGCGAGAGCTGGATGTACGGCAGCATCCACTGCGGACAGTGGCGTTCGGCCCACGTGTCTTTCTCGAGCTTGAACGCGTCAGCTGCCGCTGGTGCTTTGGCGCCGCTGCTTCCGCCCAGTGTCAGCGACGGGATCGGTGGTGAACGTTCGCGCGCTTTGCGGTCTGCGTCTGCGTCACTAGCGAACCATGCGCGCTGCTGCTGGACGAGCGCGAATGGCGCTCCGTTGTGTGTCGTGACGTGGCTCAGCGTGAACGGCGTGCGGCGCAGCATTGGCAAACTCGAGCACGCACGCGCTGCTGTCCGCGTCGAGTACGTGGAGCCGCGGAGCCATTGCGGTTGCTGCCGGGTCGGAAGCTGCACTGCGCGCAGCAGCAGTGGTGCGACGTGCGGCGAGCCGACATGCAGGCGCCGCAGCGCCACACACATCGTCGCCATCGTGATTCGAAATGAAATGCGACTGGAGTTGTCCGCAATCCACCAAATGCAATATTGTGTCTCGCTGAATGAATTTCTGAGCATTTAGCTCAGCATTTTAATGCTGAATGAGTAGACTCGAATGTACTATGTGCGTGGAAGTGCTGACGACCGTACATTTAGCAAGTGCATCTTCGATACACGATCCAGACTCGCACCAAGCGCCACTTCGCGAGTTGCAGGGCATCCGCGATGCGTGCATACACCCGACGAATTGTTCTCACATCGCGCACTACGTGCCTTGACGCAGTAGCCACGACGTACTGTGTACCGAGTGCTATGCACACACGCGTTGCTACAACTCGAATGCACATTGTCGACACACGTGACCGCGCGAGCTGTCCGCTGTGACGGCTGCCAAGACGACGACTATCCTGTGCGTCTCGCGGCACCTGTGCCAACGGCAACGAGCTCAATATCACATGTGACGCTAGCAATGGCGATGCATGCGAACAAGTAAAGCGACTGTGGTTACTACTGCAGGTAGCAGCTGCAGTCGCGGACTGTCAATGTCACTACTCGCGCGTCACTCGCGACGTGTACATGTGGGACGCGCCGCCGCGCAGCATTGAGAGCCATTTCACGGCAAGCAAATGCGCTCGAGAAAAGCCGCCGTCACACCAGCGTGCGCGACGAGGACGCAGTTCTCCCCGTTTGGCTTCTCGCGCAGTCACGAGCTTTCGCACGAGCAAGTGAGTGAGCGCAAGAGCATCCGCAGCAACAGCGACCGAGCGCTGCGATCCATCAAACGCTCTCGACGACTGCCTAACATCGTCACCGGCGCCTGGGAAAAGCAGCAGCAACAGGTAACAGGCAACGTCGCTCCCACGCGCGTATCAAGCGCAATGGACTGGCGCTCGAAACCTGCGGCAGCGACGTCGTATGGGCACCACCACCACGTGCCGCTGCCGCATCACAGCCACAGCCACAGCCACCACCCATTCCACCAAAGCAGTGGTCCAGATGTATTGCGGCTGCAGGACCAAGAGCGACGCTGTCGCCGCGCTGCCCAACTCGATACGCGCTTTGCTGCTGGTGTTGCTGCAGTTGACGACTGCGACAGCAGCGAGCGCGACGTCAAGTTTCTCGGTAGTAGTGGTGGCTCAGCAACTACACGCAGTCGCGATTTGACTATGGACAACGACGTTGACGACGACGACGATGCACCGCCGCTGCCTTCGTTGCTGAGCCGTTCAAACAGCCTCAGTGGCGTGTTCTTCCCCGATCGGTTCTCATCGGATCCTGGCGCAACGATCGTCGCTGCTACTGCAGCAGCAGCAGCTGCGACGTACCCGCACCACCTCTCGCCAAACATGAGCAGCAGTCACAGCGGTCAAGGCAATACGACGACCAACAGTCAACTGCTACAGCTACAACAGCAACAACCATCGCTGCTGTCCGAGCCGTCGCCGTCCCGGTTTGCTAGTGCAAGCGCGTCCACGTCGGTCGATGCGCTGCCGAGCACCAACAACGCGCTCAGCAGTCTCCAGTCGCTCGACTTGCAGCACTTTGACGAGACTGCGAGTCTCGATTTGCAGCAGCTCTTCCCAACGTCGTCATCGTCGTCGTCTGTCAGTGCAGCAACAGTGCGCGATAACAATGTCGCAATGGCTATTGACAGTGACATCCAGCAACAACAACAGCAGTCGCAACGACAGTTTGCGTACTCGAGCGTCGGTGGCTACTACCCGAACGCGTCGGCTGCTGCTGCGTCGCCCGAGTACTTTGTCGAAGGTGCGATGGATCACAGTGTTGCTGCTGTGACTGTGTGTGTGACTGTGACAGCATGGACTGCCATACGTTCCGTGCTGACGCTGACGCTGTGTGTTGACTCTAGGCTTTCAGAACTACCACGCCGACGCCGTGCCGTTCTCGCAGTTTGCAGTCGCGCAACTGCCACCGCCACAGCCGCCGCCGTGTGCCAGCACATGTGCAACGACTGCGCAGCTGCGCGGCACGAACAGCAGCGACGACGACGATGGCAGCAGCGGCGTCCCAAGCGTTGCAGCTGCCAAGTTCTCGCCCGACCGGCGCAAACTCTGCTGCGTCGAGGGCTGCAAGAGCCAAGCGCGTGCGTTCAACCGGTGCAAGCGCCACGGCGGCTCGAAGCGGTGCTCGAGCCCCGGGTGCACAAAGAGCGTCCAGAGCCGCGGACTGTGCATTCGCCACGGTGGTGGCACGCGGTGCCAAGAGAGCGGCTGTGCGCGTGCGGCGCAGAGCCATGGGAAGTGCAAAATGCACGGCGGTGGACGGCCGTGCGTTGTTGCCGGTTGCGAGAAGAGAGCGCATCTCAAGCGGCTGTGCCGCAAACACGGCGGCGGTGCAAAGTGCAGCGTTGCAGACTGCGACAAGTGGGCGCAGCGGCAAGGCATGTGCATGACGCACTCGAAACAGATTGTTGCTGGTGGCAGCAGTGGTGATGGCAACAACAACAACAGTGGTGCAGACACTGGGAAGCGCGATGCTGAGCCAGCAGCACATTCGTTTTTGCATCACGCACCGCCGCTACTCCAGTCGTTGCAGCCGTAGTAGGCGAGCAAACGCCGCTACTTTCGTGATGAAGCGGATTGGCATACACATGTGCGTTGTGTCTGCGCATTTCGGTTGTGTTAGCATTGGCGTTTGTTGAGTTGTGCGTGTCATTTTGATGCATCAATTTCGCATTTGCAGTCAAAGCTCGGCAAAAACGGCGTTTGACTTGCTTTTTAGTGTTACGATGGGCGAATACATATTCACTGTCACATGTGCGAATCGAAATGGCAGAATCGAAACGTGGAGCAAATTTGCGCGCAAAATCACCCGCGAATTGTCAGCGCATTCAAAATCGCAAAAATACAAACAAAAGCGTACAAAACCGTATCGTTGCGATACATTCTCCAAGTGCTCCGAAATGCCACAATGCGGCATTCGTGTGCGCACCACACACGCACACACACTCGGCGAACGACCGAAGCTCTGCGAGGACAAGCGACGACCACTTGAGCCCGTGGATTCCCGCGAGAGCGTCGAGAGCGCCACGGACACCGCACCTCGCAGACACAACAGCAGCAGTACCAGCGCCTACCAGTCCCTACTACTACCCACTCGCAGCGCAACAACAACATCTGCATCACAACCACGATGATGGAGTATGCAGCGCACCGGCAGCAGCAGCAGCAGCAGTACCTGCGCCACGACGCCGAGACGTTCCGTGTGGCCGAGGAGCTCATGTTGCTGAGCAACTGCGCCGTGACGGCGGGTGTCGCGGGCTCGACTCGGCCAAGCAGCACTCGCAGCACCAGCTCCGACAAGCTCCAGGACGACGAGATCCCTGACGCCCACGAGCAGCAGGTTCGTTGCCCATCGTTACTGCTGTTATTGCTGCGTGTGAGTGCGGCTGTTGTTTGATGAGCATGTGCGCGAGGCAGCTTGATGCATGTGTGCACGCTGACGCGGGAGTGCTGATCGTCGTGGCGTCTTGTGCTTGTGCATGTGCGCGAACAGACTTCTGTGGCGAGCACCATCAAGTGCAAGCCACTAGTGCAACCGCAACGAGCAGACGCAAAGCACCGGTACGTGTGTGGGTCGACAGCGCTTCGTGACTGTCGTCCTTTTGCTAACGCTGTGCGCTGGTATCTGCGTCCGCACTCGCATGTTCTCTGATGCTGCTGTGGCCTCTCTCTTCCAGCAAACGGCATAAAGCGGCGCTGCGCATCGTCACCAACGCCGCACATGTACGTTGTCGCCACTGTTCGATCCGCTATAGCTCATGAACGGTCGTCTCACTGCTGCTACTCGTCCCTCTTTCGCTTTCGTACTGTTTGCACGCGATGGTGCTGCAGCACTCGACCACGGCTATGTCCAGCAGCAACAGCCAGCAACGGCTCGAGCAGCAGACGCGACCACCAGCGTCGCTGCGTGCTGCTCCAAGCGCTTCTGGTTCAGCCTCTCGGGTGCGTGCACTGCTAGCGCGGTACGCTGGCAAATCCCATGCACCTACGACATTGTTGACGCTCGAGCATCTCGCACTCTTTGCTGCGTGATTCGTGGTGGACAGTCGATCTTGAACTCGCGCAGCGACGTGCCGCCATCGCAGCTGCTGCGCGAGCACCGCTTGCGGCTGCGCCAGGTCCGCCGAAGGTGCGTGCGTGCGTGTGGCGTCCGTCAGTGACGTCTCTTGTTTAACTACAACAGTGTACTGACTGTGTGGTTGCGTGTGTATGGTTGCTGCAGATGCAATACCGAGCAGCGGCTGCGGAACCGCGCGTACGTCGACCGCTTCCGCGTCCAGGGCGTCCCGCTCGTGCAGCATCTCGAGTCGCTTGGCCGCTGGCGGTGATCGTTGCTGTTCATGCAAGCGCGAATTGCTTGGCGTGAGCTCCCGACCGTGACGCTGTCGCAGACTGTGTTCTCAACAGCTTAACATTCTAGATAGAAGCAAATAAATACAATGACAGACAAGTACACGAGCAGACACTTTGCACGCCATACATGTGTATGCTTGCGCACGAACTCATTACAGACGCTCAACTTAAACCACCACACACTGAAACAAAGCATGCCATATACTTACTAGTACATATAACAATACCATCCGACTTACCTCAGTACATAAAAAGCCCAAATAATGCAAAACATACAGTACATAAAACAATACCATCCGACTTTCCTCAAAACTGAAAAAGCACAACGAAATGCAAAACATACAAAACGTGCTCTTTATCAATTTACAAAGATATGGTAGAAATCACCAAAACAGTACAGTACATCGAAATCTGTAATCTTTATCTCTACATCTATAAATACATCCAGCAGTATCCTACATGAAGTGTTTGTGTATGTAATATATATACTAAAACATCCCATCACGCAAATTGCAGCATAAACGCTAGGGGGATTGCATTGTATTTGCTGGCATCGGTTAACACACAGTTTTCTGATTATTAATATATGATAGTGTTCTAGAATTGTCGTAACTTCGCATACTATATGATGTAATGATTCGATTAGTGTTGCCGAGTTGTTTTGTGTTAGGGATGTACATATATATATATATATTTATCAAAACGTGTATTGACAGCTCATATATAGTCACTTCTTAACACCAAAACGACTGGACACTCTATCAGGTGGTGCATCACCTCACAGATGTAATGAACCGTAAGCTAAGTGTATACTCATAGAATACCAAAGTACTTTGCGTGTCATACAGATAAATATAAGAATACAGTAGTAAAGACTTCAGTGCGTTTTACTCATTCTTTTTTGTTGGTGTCTAAAAACATCAATTATTATATGTACAGTGCAACTAGCGACGGATCGTCGCTTCTTAACACCGAAGCGACTCGACATTATATCAGGTGGTTTATTACCTCTCGGATGTAAGGAATCGATATGCAGATAAGTGTATACTCATAAAATACCAAAGAACTTTGCGTGTCATACAGATAAATAAATGAAAACATAAGTAAAGACTTCAAGTGCGTTTTACCCTCATCACAACAATTTTGACAAATACACAAGTGTATTATGCAAGTCCAACGAAATTGACTTTCATTCATCTGTTTTAGTGTCTAATAACTTCAATTAATAAATGTACATTGCAACTAGCATACGCTCAACTTACACTCCCACAACACTAAAACCAAGCATGCCATATACTTACTAGTACATATAACAATACCATCCGACTTACCTCAGTACATAAAAAGCACAAAATAATGCAAAACATACAAAACGTGCTCTTTAACAATATACAACAACTTGGTAGAAATCACCGAAAACATCCAATTTTAGTACATCGAAATCTGTAATCTTTATCTCTGCATCTATGAATATATCCAGATGAATCATACATTTAGTGTGTACAATATATACTAAAACATCCCATGACACAAACTTCAGCAAAAACGCTACGGGCAGCAAAAACTCTATGGGCATCGCATTGTATTTGCTGGCATCGGTTAACACACAGTTTTCCGATTATTAATATAATCGGAAAACTGTTAATATATGATTGTGTTCTAGAATTGTCGTAACTTCGCATACTATATGATGTAATGATTCGATTAGTGTTACCGAGTTGTTTTGTGTTAGGGATGTACATATATATATGTATATTAATCAAAACGTGTATTGACAGCTCATATATAGTCGCTTCTTAACACCGAAGCGACTCGACATTATATCAGGTGGTTTATTACCTCTCGGATGTAAGGAATCGATATGCAGATAAGTGTATACTCATAAAATACCAAAAGAACTTTGCGTGTCATTCAGATAAATAAATGAAAACATTAGTAAAGACTTCAAGTGCGTTTTACTCATTCATCTGTGTTAGTGACTAATAAATGTACATTGCAACTAGCGACAGATCCTCTGCTAGTCGATTTCGAATGAGTGTGCCAAGGAGGTGTGTGGTTAGTATATGCATAAAAGGGAGGTAGGGTAGGGAAACAGCGTGCTGACACTCAGCTGACACTCTACAAGCAAAAAATGAGTGGAAGGGTATTGGGAGGAAAAGAAGAGTGGATATGCGGGTGGAGAGTACGCGAGGGAAACAATGATGGATGACTACTGATCTGTGCGTGTACAAAGGCGACCTTGGCCGAATACAGTGTCGCTTTTGCAATCGCATGAACCAACATGATAACTGACTCACGACATCTGCTTTCTTAGCGTTTGTCTGGTTCTGGTGTAAGCTATATAAAATATATTGTCATTTCTAGTATAATTGGAAAATGGAGGTTTGGCTAGGAAAGGACGACTCCATCTCAAAGATGTGAAGACCGCAAGCTCGGTCTCATGGAATCAGCAAATAATAAAACTAATTGTGAGGTGGTCGAAATCAGTTGAGTCGACTGCCTCGTATCTCAATGTGAACCACTCAAGAGTCTGCCGCATGTGAGGCGAGTAGTCCACGGCCTACTGCATGGAATCTTAAGCATCCATGAAATGCGAGTCCAGTGACCTGTGTGAAGCAAGGTCTCGATGAAAAAAGTCACCCGTCGCCCCCCTATATGGGACTCCATGTGATCGAAGTTAGGTGCGGATAGTTGTCGTGATCGAGTGTCTCGCTCATCTTGCATTTGGTCGTTAGTATGACAACAAAATGCTACCAAGTGTTACACGCCACGGTGTCTGTATCGATGATACGTTAACAAAGGAGCAAATGGCGAACATGACGTTGCACGTACGCTTGGAATCGCGACAGCTACACATATGAATGGTTTGGCGGTGGATAGCGCAAGCTCGACGTCCGCGCTCTAGGGAACGACGGCGTCAACAGCAGCGACGACACCGTCGTCAAATAAGAAAGCGATCTCGAACGCGATGACAGACTAGAGAACGACTACAGTGTCGGCGTTTGAAAACACGCCGATGCAGTTTTTAACGATGAGCATTGTACCGTCTGCGTCAGCAAGCTCAACATGGTTCACAAAAGTCTCAATCACACAAAAACATATAGCGCAAACACTCGTGCAACATCGACTGTTACAGCGCCATAATGAACGCATGCTAAGAAACAAAATGTAGCACATTAACTGTACGGACATATCTGTGCACAAAAACGCATTGTATGAAGGGTTCCACGTCTTGAACACAATTCGATCCCCTCATTGATTGACGGATTTTATCCTTTGTCTGATCTTTATGGTCTTATCAATTTGATTGCCGTGATGAACAAAAATTTGAGTTTACCGGACACTGCGCGCCTCCACGTTGTACCTTATGCATGTGGTCGTGGCTAAAAACTGTTGCGAAGTGATTTTGATGCCCTATGCTACCAACTACATTGAGATAGCAAACAATGCGCACACAATACTAGAGCGTGTTAAAATACAACGAATATTTTCATAATATGCCGATTGCTATTTCACAGTCCTGTTAGGGCATTGCTCGTACCAATGTAGTGTAGACAATAGATGCTAGCGTTGGTGCTTCCACTTCGTCTGCGAGTTTTTACATGGGTATTATTGCGCATCAGAGATTTTGTGCACATTCCGCAGTGCAAGTCAACCAGCATCCCGCTGTCCCGGTGACACAGATAGCAGCTGGCATACTGCACTTGCCAGGCAGCCAACCGCACAGGACTATTCAAATTTATTTTGCGATTAACACTCAGCGAGTATATAAGCGAGATGATAGCGTACACATTGCTGTTTGAGATCATCTTCAGTCAGTAAGGTAATTTTATCCAAGCTGTAACATCTATTTTCTTTGATCTATTGCTTTTCCAGCTACCGCTAAATGCAGTCCACCATGACGTTATAGTTTAGTTTATCATTTGTGCTGTATCGCCTACCACATTCATTATGTAATACAATCTGGTCGTTGCAATGTACACATAAACGTCATTTGTGACTATTGGATGTGATGCGACCACCAATTATTTGCGGTCCTTCTGACCATTCAGCACGCCTCTTTTGTATCATATTGCGTTCAGCACGTTGATGATGAGTATCGCGCTAGCTTGCGTATCTTTTTGCGAGCATCATAATGGTATAGTAACTCAGCAGTAATCTCAACAGTCAAAATATTGCCTCGCGACGCTTGTGCCAGAGACCTGTGTTTGATGTGGATGCATCCAAAGATTGTCGTTCGAGCGAAAAAAGTGGTTGATGCGACAACACTGTGTCGATGATAAAATGATATATACATGCAGTTTATATAACGTTATTCCAAGCTGTCATTTTACACCGATCGGAGCATTGTACGTATGGTGTGCGCGTCGCCTCAGATATCGTTGTGTTTGTTGATTGCACTCTTGATACATGGGTTGCACTCTTGATACGTGGTTGAACTGCACAATGGCTCACAGTTGCGATCTGCCAAAAGCGTTTGTACTACATGTGGTCAGTATGACTATATTTTTCATGATAAGATGATATTTCCAATTATGTTAGGACCTAACCAATCTGTGTAATTGTTCAAAATGAATCGTAATACTCGCAATAGTTTGTATATATTTCGTCTACAAGTAAATACAAAGTTCGATTTGTTGACGTAAACATGCTTGTCAAATTTACATTTCACTTCTCTGTCTGTGATATGATTCGCAACTTGTATATCAGAACGAAAAGTGTGTCGCATTCGTCATGTTAACACAAGACGGTTTTCAAAAACGGAAAATATTATGAATTTTTCTTCTATTAATTGCTGGTGCGCGCGTGCTTGTCTCCACACTCCAATCTTCGAAAAATCACGATTGTGCTGGATGCATTTCCTCTTTTCTCCACTCTTCTCCACTTTTCGATGTAAT
>JAADXO010000378.1:0-18624 GCA_023337825.1 Globisporangium apiculatum | reverse complement strand
CGGACGGCTAACAAACAAAACCAGCTGGTGACCCGACGTGAACATGATTGCGGTGTAACGAACATGGCTCCGATGTCGCTGTCTAGTTCTTTCTGGGCCAACAATGGTTGCAGATGCAGGTACACTGGTATGGTCTCCCTCAACTCAGGAGCGTGCTGTGGCGACGCTCCGGCTTTCGCCGACGTGGATTGCGGTCGCATCACATTTTTCGAAACCCAGTTTTATGTGACTCAACTCTGGAGGCAATGCATCGCTCTTTCGTTATATACTCAAGACTGTAGCGAGTTATATGCGAGCTTGTGCTGGTAGACCGTACCATAAGTTCAAATGTTCGATACGACACTCAACTTCGTCTACCAGCCATTCGCTAGTACAGATGCTCGATGCGACACTCCGACATTTCTCGACCGAAACCAAACGAGCTCGAAATCGAAACAAATCAAAAATTGCAGTGTACCAACAAACAAACTCGGACGGCTAACAAACAAAACCAGCTGATGACCCGACGTGAACATGATTGGGGTGTAACGAACATGGCTTCGAGGTCGCTGTCTAGTTCTTTCTGGGCCAACAATGATTGCAGATGCAGGTACACTGGTATGGTCTCCCTCGACTCACTAGCGTGCTGTGGCGACGCTCCGGCTTTCGCCGACGTGGATTGCGGTCGCATCACATTTTTCGAAACCCTTTTTCTGCTTCGCGGCTTTACGCGCTTCTACCTTTTGAGGGAGACGCAACCGTGCCTTGCACGATTGCAGCCATGTCGCGCATGTGCTACCATGCATGTTCCCAAGTGTTGATTCGTCGCACAAATGCACACTTAGACGGGTACACGCTGGATACCACACGTGATCGACGCAAGTGCTTAAAAATAGTCTTGCTCGCTGGCGCTAAGTATGATGATTTGATTGTACGGAGGGGATTATTTTGTACGGATTATGCCTGCCGCGAAACAGTTATTTTGAACTATTGAACGGTTTTCATACATTTGATATAAACTCCGAATCATTCGATTTTTCTACCTTGAAAACATAACCGGATGGCACAGAAAATACTCACTTACATCTAGCACCGCCGATCACAATTGATTTGTTTGGTGTGTTACTGTGTTTTAGATTACGCCTTTCACAGCAACACACACCGTGCAGCTCCTATTATGCAGCGCTTGGCGGACTACATGCACAATTGGGCTTGTATTTTGGTGAGGGCCATACCCGCACGGTCGTCTACATCAACCAAGGTCGTCACTTTCCTGGTGCGCATGTGCAACTACACAGTCACTCCAAGACGTGTATGGTACAACACGGCAGCAACACATTCGTGCTCGTCTTCATCATCCATGACATCAACATCCTGGTGCGTATGTCGAACATAACTGTCAATATCACAGAGAGCCAAGATGCTCGGGCAGTTGTTGCGAACCAATTTGATTGCTCTGATGATGATACAGAGGTTACTGAGGCCATAGACGGGACGCTCGTTCTCGTTCAACGACCACACTACCATGAAGGCTGGTACTGTTGTAAACGATATCAGTCAATATACAAGCAATTGTTGACGCACAATTGCGGTTTTGAAGTGTCTTATCGTTCATGGTCTGTAAACGTCAGTCGCTGTGGAACATATCAGGATTCAGACACAATTGTATTGACTTGGACCGTCTTGTAGGAGAAGCCAGGTACATGACAAAATCACATTTGCTTACCCCATTCACTGATATCGACGCCCGCGAACGCTAGTTTCTACACTCTCGAACGTGCATCGTTGTTGAGCGCTCGTTCAAGCTGTTGAAGATATGATAGCGCATCTTTAGCGCTAATTAAAATCAACTCTGAGGATTGGTTGTGTACTTGTATATGTTGCGTCGTGCTACTCAACCTGATTATTGTCAGCGGCAACCAAGATAGAGCGACTCTCGGCGCACTAAAGACACCAGATAGCCATACAAAATGAACAGCAAGAGATATATAATTAGAAGTTATCTGTGTTTCCTCACATAAAGAACGAAATTATACCACCTTAAGCTGCAACGCCTGCAGATTTGCTGAATGAACAAATGTTGTGTTTGTTGCATGTCGAGAAGTCGCTACGTCAATTCGCGCTGCTGCTCATGATTTTATTGACGGAGTGTCGATTTCGAGTCCAGCTGCTCACGGCGCGTTAGTGCCAGCGCCATAGCCTGCATACATTGCCCCTTTTCTTTCACATACAATCTATTCTTGCTTGTGCTTGTTCGTGCTCGCTTGATGGCGGGCTCACTGACAGCGGCACCGTCAGTCTGCTCGTCGTTTGGCGCAATTTGTGTGTGTGGCACACAACCGCACACACCACGCACGAAAGATTTTTGAGAGCTGATATTGGTATTTTCAGGTTATCCCATGAAATCCAGCGACAGCATTGGAACGAGAATGCTGAGTGAGACGAGGTACTTACGTTTTGAGTCCCAGAATGGAATATTGTTAATCCATTTAATATCCGGAACTCCAGTTGTGGATGGGAACCTGTTGGTTTTGATCAAATTGATTTCGTTAAAGCTTGGTTTGTGTTTCGTTTTGAGTGGATCCATATTTGATTGAGTGGTTTACACGTACAAGCATTCTGTGTTACGCTTTGTATACTCTCTCGCTTTTCATATTCGTGATTGACCATGTTTAGGTGCATAACGATGTAAACAATGGTTTGTGTGCCTCAGGATACACACCTCTATTTCGCATCGGCAATGCGTCGTACACACTACGATTTCGGCAATGCTGCCAAAGTTAGTAGATGCTTCCTGGCGATAAAACGCCACCTGCTGGTGACTTTGAATGCAGACGCCGACGAGTCACTGATCGCAGCTTTGCAGTCATCTGGCGAGTTGCAATGCTGATGTGCGAAAGCTCGAATCGTATGATCCTGACATAGTTATGCACTGTCGAGCGATACTCATTGCAAATAGATGCACAATACAGCAGCGTACAGGTTGGTATTCAAGTGCTTCAGTGAGCCTTTGCGATGCCGATGAAGGGATAACCCATATATGGCTATTGCTTACGTAATAGTCGGTGCGCAGTTTATGCCCTCCATTTCATTTTACCATGCTATTTTTCGCTTCCCTGAGCATTGCCACAATTTGTATGTGATGTGGGTGACCAGCAGGAAGAGTTAGTATTGTACTGCGCTACTAGTATTAGCGAGATTGTGTAAGTGCTTACGTTGCTGGAGTTGGTAGAGCTGGTGCACCTGGCAGCACTACCTATATGATTGGATCAACTGTGCAGCAGACTCTCAGAAGGTGGTCAACATGGCAGCAAAATGGATGGAGAAGCAAGCCATCCATTATGGCAGTTGTCAAATGGCCATCATTTTCTTACTTGCTATTGAAATTTACCTTCACTGGTGGCTAGCGCCGGATGGTATCGCGGATCGAGGCCGGTTCACGTGCGACACAGTTCGTTGCGCACAATTGTTTGGCATGAGACCGATTGGCGAGCTCTGAGGACTTGCTTTTCTATTCCCCGTGCAGCGCAGCAGCAGCGGTGGTGTCTTGCGAAAGGTCGCTGACGGGATATCGATCAAGCACGATCCATGGTCGATCGCTTTAGAGCCTCTCGAAACGAGCACCGATTGACTCATACCTCGACATGAAAGCTCGTGATCTCGCTCGCTTTGGGCGAAAACAAACGACTGGCTAACGTTGTCGAGTGACGTCTGAGCGATTGATAGATCGATCCATCCGACCATCGAGTCGAGTCGAGTCGTCGACAGACATACCACTCAATCGACGAATCGTATCGCTCTTGCTCGTGGAAACGCGCATCGCCAAGAGGGCCGCATTAGGCGAGCAACCTCGACCAGCTTTTGCAGCCAAGTTACGCTTACATCGAGCCTGCATCGAGCTCTGCTTTCCTTTACCAGACAAAGGCGAGCGGCGCTCGCAGTACTCGTCGTGCGCTCGAGCCTCCATGTCACCCATTGCGACTGACAAGCATTCAAACGCGCAGTTCAAATCAGGTCTTTATCGACAAAATTTCTCTGCGTCAATCATGTAGCCTGTGACCCTCTTTCTCGTAAAGAGCGTAGTAGGTGTGGCAGGATGTGCAGCAACCATTCGGGTGAGCACTGCGTGGATCAAGCAGCGCGCATGCGACCAAACAAGCGTACCTCGCATGGAGATAGGTAGATTTTCAGTTGTACCTCAGCGTACCTTGTTCACTTGCATGAACAACACCAGCAGAACAACATGGGTGGGAATTGCAAGAGGCTGTCTCAATATCACATTCGCGACAATTTCTTCAGCTGAACCCAAAGCCCTCAAACGCGTCCTCTCCTGTCGGTTCGGGATAACCCTGTTCCGCGTCACACAAGCACTGGCTTCTTTCGATCGTAGTGGAATTGAGAATACAAATATGCAATACAAACTATCATAGTAATTCTCACATTTCCCAAAAGCCCTCAATCAAACGCTTGGCGCTCTATTCGCTTTTTGCTGCTTCTGCCTCTGCTACTGTTGCTGGTCGCAGTGCGAAAAGGACAGCAAGGCCGTTTCCCGACTACGCGAGGCACCACTGCACGCGCACTGCAGCGAGCGACGACAAGGAGGCTGCTCGACGAAGGGCGTAGAGCGACGACGTGTCTGCAACTCGCCGATCGATCGTAGACGCAGTCGCGACGATACTTATTGACGACACCAAGCAGCAGATCCATCAGACACGCTGGCGACTGCGACGACAATCACACCTGCGAGCGCGCGCTCTGCCGCTGCTGCTGCAAGTGTGCAGCAACGATCCGAAATGCGGCGCCGGAGAGCGCGCAACGCTGGACGGTCTGCTGTTTTAGCAGCAGCGCATGGTCGCACAGCGTTTGCGTGTATCGTGATCCTGTGCAGCGTCTTCTTCACATCAACAGCAGGTGCGTGCGGATAGATCGATCGATGGATGTGTATGCGTGTGCACGCATCCGCATTCGACACTTACACTGTGCGCTATCTTCGCCTCGCCTCAGCAGCAGCCGACGCGTTCCCCGACAAGATTGGCTACAACTGCGTGTCGCCGCACTGCGTGTTCAACGCCGGCGACTATGCGCAGAGCAAGTTTGCCGACGGCCTTTCGTGCATGAAGAGCTGCGGACAGTCGGAGATCCAGAGCATCGAGAGTTCGCTCACCGACCTCCCAGTGATGTCGATCAGTTCGTCGCGGCTCGGCACGTGCACCAACTGCTCGCTCGTCGTCCGCACGACGTGGAACTTTCCAGCAATGCTCGACACGTACGACCTCACGGCCGCATCACTTGCGAGCCCGACGTGCACGTTTACGGCGTCGACCGAGATCAACTTGCCGCAGCTCTGGGTGCTCGAAGGCGCGGCATCCAACTGCTACATCAACGAAGAGCTCGTGCCGTGCCGCCGCGACGGGAACCGCACGACCGTCGCGCTAACAGCTACGACGCTCAGCGCGCTCGCGGAACCGGAGGCCGAGTACGTCTTTCGCGTCGACAACGTCTCGACGCGGCGCGGACCTGGGACAAACACGGACCTGACGGTCCTGAACGTCAAGTTTGACGGCACGGGCTGCCGCGCAACGACGGCAAGTGCTGCGACGCCGCGGCAGGTGTTCAACCTCGCGCTCACGTCGACGTCGTACAAGCTCGTTGGGTTCTTTACCGATACGGTCATGCACGCAACGAACCCGCAGGTCATGGCAACGACCGATGTGAGCATGCGCTTCACGAGCGGCGCGGTGCTGCGGGCCGGTGCGCTCATCCTTCTGCGCGTCGCAAAGGACCTCGAAGCCGAGTTTGCGACGCTCATCCGCAACGTGAGCGACGCGCGTATGGTCCACAATGGCCGCGACGTCGCGCTCAAGCTGCTCGTTGGCCGATCGAACCTGTCGTTCACGATCCCCGACACGTTTGTCGGCGACATCAACAACGGCGACGCGCTCACGATCTCGTTTGCCAACTTTCAGAACCCGATGAACGACTCGATGACGATCAAGAAAGCGTACTTGTCGGCGTACCAAGGCCTTGCATCGGCGGTCGACAACTCGCAGATCCCGTTCTACCGCGTTCGCAAAGGTGTGTGTATGAGCTCATTGTTGACTACCTGGTAGTCGAATTGCTGTATACTATGGATTATGGATGTCTGTACTCACACGATGTGCGTATCCGGACACTATACCACCTGTACAGCACTGCGCGATCCGGTCGCGTCGCGACTCGACATTGCGACGATCGTGATCTTTGGCGTCGGCTTTCTGTTCTCGCTCGTGATCATCCGCTGGGTACGTCCTACTGCCTGTCGGCAGGTGAAACGCTGTCTGCCTGATTGATAGCGATGAAACAGTGCGACTCACAGTTGTGTGACTGTTGACAGCACGGGCTCCCACTCACGATGACAACGCTCTGGACCGACATGGTCGCGATCGCTGCGCTCTTTTCGTTTGCTGCTGGCTGCGGCGGCTACGTCGTCTGGGTCGTGCAGCCGTCGAAGGCGTTTGCGCACTGGTTCACGGCACAGTATTTCTTCAATACGATGATGATCCTGTCGCTGTGCTTCCACTGGGCGAGCGTCCTCGCGTTCAAGAGCTTCAAGAAGCTGTCGTGGAAGTCGCCCGCGGTCATTGGCTACTGCATTGCGAACGCTGCTGTCGTCGCGCTCATCGTGTCGCTCTCGATGGCTGCCGACGACGAGCTCCGGTGCGTCTTTGACAAGCAGTCGCTCCAGTGCTCGTCCGAGATCGAGTGCACTGGGAGCCTCGCCGCTGAAGGCAAAGTCGTGCGCGGCGCGATCCGCGAGTGCCACATCCAGTCGTTCTACCTCGCATTTGGCGCTGGCTTTGTCGTCTGCACGGTCATGCTCATGGTCCTCGGCTGCATGGTCATGAGCAAAGGTCGGTCGCTCATGCTGAACGAAGACCCGTCCGAGCCGCGCATCCGAAACTCGCTCACGATCTTTTACGCGATCATCGCGACGACGTGCGTGCTCTACATCTCGGCGCAAGTGATCTACATCACGCAGTACGTCTCGGGTCCCGGCAGCAGCAACGAGCTCTCGGACCTCGTGTGGTACATCTTCATCGTGTGGCTCCCGCACGGCTTACCGCCACTGCTGCTGCTCTTTCTGCAGTGGAACCCGAGCACCGAGAACTTTCACCACGACGAGCAGTTGCCCGAGTCGATGCTCGACGAGGGATCAAAGGAAGACGTGTTCAACCTCACGCCGCGGTCGTCTGGGTCGTCGCCGCACATGCCGTACTCGAAGCTCCTGCGCGACCGCTTCAGCATGGGCGAGTCGATGCTCAACAACGACGAGCCGGGGAACAAGCTCCGACTGATCGTGCGGCTGAAGCTCCCGGCAAACTTTGACCGCGCGTGTTTTGTGTCGCTCGACTTCTTCTCGTCCAAGGAGCCGGTCGGCGGCGCGACGTCGCTCGCAAAGATCTGCCGTACCGCCGACTGGAAGTGCGTCGGCACGACCGAGCCGGTCGGTGTCACAGGCGAGACCGAGGCCGCGCTCAGCAACGGCCTCTCGAGCGCGATCTTCCCGTTCGTCGCAGTGCTCGAAGTGCCGGTCGTCGGCCACGCGTCGAACACGCTGCTGCGGTTCCTCGTTCACGCGAGCACGATCGGGAAGCGCGACACGGGCCACAACTTTGCGCAGAGCTACCTCGACGGCCACACGGGCAATGGCAACAGCAGCGACCGCGGCTACAGCAGCCACGACGCACCCGCGACGCAGCTGTCGTACCAGATGACGATGTTCCACCCGCTGCTTGAGTTTGTCACGTCGTCGCAGGCCGTGCTCGACGCAGCAGCGAGCGGTCAGCCGCTGAACGTCCACCCGACTGAAGAACACACGTGCACGATCCTCGACGATCATCCGTCACTGCAGCGCGAAGTCGACGTGATGCTCCAGGGCAACATGAACAACGCCGAGCTGAGCGTCCAGACGGTCATGATGCCAGGTGAGATGCCGTTGAAAGACGACGCGGCAGCTGCGCACAAGAACATTGGGAACATCATTCGGTTCTTCCAGTACGACACAGAGGACGGCGGCGGCGGCCTCGTCGTCGAAGATTTACAAGAGAGCGTGTACGCGAACGCGATCCCGCGGCAGCTCATTGAGCTGTTGGCTGTCGAGCGGCAGGAGCAGGTCGAGAAAGCGCGCGAAGACCTCCACGCGTTTTTGAACCAGAAGAAGGACAAGCAGACGCGCGGGTTCTACGGCACGCTCATTGGACAGATCCAGGACGAAGGCGACACGGCGATCGCACGCGAGTGGCTCGAGTTGCGGCTCAAGAAGCGCAAGGAGTACGTTGCGCTCCTGCGCAAGAACATCCAGTACCTCGTGAACCGCGACAAGCACAAGCAGTACTTCAAAGCGAGCGTCGAGAAGAACTCGTCCGACTTGCGGTTCGTGCCGATCAACTTGCACATCCAGGACCTGTTGATTGGCCCAACGAACGCGTTCATCAACGACGAGAAGCGCAGGGCGTCGAAAGAGGTGTCGGTCTACGACTTTACGACCGTTGGCGCGCCGTCGGCGCACTGCTACAAGTTTACAAAAGGCGGCATTTTGTCGTTCCAGACGAAGCTCAAGAAGCTCCAGACCAAGTTGCTTGGCACGGACCTCGACATTGCGAAGTGGCCCGAGGAGATTCGCGAGTTTGACGACCTGCAGTGGGACCTCCAGCTCCGCATGGACTGCTCGTTTGCGCAGGCGCTTGCTGCGCTCACGTGCAGCTTTGTGCGCAAAGTCGAAGTCGCGATCCAGAACCCGGACGTAGTCAAGGGCGAAGACATGCTCTGTCAGCTCTCGACGATGGGCTTTCTCTTCCAGGTCGAGTCGCTCCTGTCGACGCACAGCAAGGAGATTGGCATGATTGAGGACATGGCCGGCAGCGTCGCGCACCTCGCGTGCGTTGCGTTTGTGCTCCAGGACGTACGCGACAAGCCGTCGAACCGGTTCTCGTTCCGCATGTCGCGGCGCAAAGACGTGAGCGACGACGCCGGGATCGTCAAGGTCACAGTCGCGCCCAAGCACGCATCGCGCAGTGGTGGTAGCCACGACAGCAAGCGGTCGCCGATTTTGTATGTTGTGACGGTCCAAGTCGCGACTGTTGACGTTGAGCTGCCGGATCGCCTCGCAGCTGGCGGCGAGATTGGCGTGACGCCGCTGCTGTTCACGCAAGGTATCAACGAGATGCAGACGATCGCGAACAACACGGAGCGCGCCAAGACCGAGCTCCAGGACATGATCAACATCAACAACCTCCGGCCGCTCAAGGCGTTCTGCGAAAAGTACAGCCGCCTCGCAGTTGCGTTGCCGACAACCAACGCGGGCAACTACGTCCGCGGGTCGCATCGGTATCGCAACATGAACCAAGCGCCAATGCGCTTGACCGAGGACCAGGTCACGCAGGAGTTTCGACTGCTCGAGACTGCCGTGCTCGACGCGGCGCAGAGCCTCGTGAAGACGAAGCGGCCCGAGATCCTCAAGCGGTCGTCCGACCTCTGTCGCGAGTTGGGTGGTGGCCGCGTGACGGTGTGCAAGAGCGCAAAGGACCGCACGGCCATGTCGGTCACGCTCGAGCAAGTGCGCATTCTCCAGCGCCATCACGACTTGCCGGACAACCGGATCCCGGCGACCGTGTCGGTCATGCGGAGCCACGGCGTGCGCATCGAGAACGCGCTCAAGAACACGGGCAAGCGCCAGTTTGCGTTCAACAAGCTCCAGCGATCGCTCTTGCCCGAGGAGTATCGATGCCCCGACCAGGTCGGTGGGACCGGCAATGTGAGCTAAGCGCGACAACTGATGAGCGATCTGGTCGACTCGGATGTGCGTAGTAGTAGTAGTGGATGGATGGAAGCGGTGGGTCGTGGTGGATGGGGATGTACTCGCTATTATTCTGGAGAGAGTCGCAGCAGTAGGTGGGCAACGTGACGGTGTGTGGATGGATGTGTGCGACAATGAACACGATTCGATGCGGTTTGATTGGGACTGTTGCGATTAGCGAACTCTGTGGTTGCGAGTCGACAAGCGACCTCAGAGGTCGGTGAAGCTGAGCTGCGTGACGAATGCGTACGACTTGTCCTTGTCCTTGCCGCTTGGGCTTGTTGGCAGGCCGCCTGCGCGCGTTGGTGACGTTGCGAGTCGCGCGTCGGTCTCGAGTTGCGTGCGCTTGCGGAGCTTCGACATCATCTCTTCGTCCGAGATGCCCTTCTCGGCCGCCATCTTCTGCTTCTCGGCAAGCTGCTCAGATATCAAGCATGTACGCATGGAGTCCATATACACGGAGCATACACATGTATGAGTCGAGTCTCCGTATTGCAACGCGCGCGCATGTCGGTCGCACCTCTTTCTTCCGCATGACTTCGGAGAAGTGGCGCGAGCTGCTCATCTTGAGGATGTCGCGCGACGGCACGAGCACGTCCATGTACTCGCTGCTCGTGTCCGCCTCGCTCGAGACGTCGGACCGCGCCGAGTCGAGTGCGTCGTCGCGTTCACGCTCGAGCTGGAGCTGTCGGCTGAGCGTCAGACCAGGTCGTACGCGGATGTTGTTGTGGTGCAGCACCGGGTCGCTATTCACTGTCGGGGACCAGAGCGCATTGCGGTCGTCGAGAAGGTCGGGACGCGAACAGCTATCGTCGAACGTGTCGTCGCTCTCGCCAGTCGCACTACCAAACGCGCCAAAGCTCGTGACCGAGCTGGTCTGCTGCCCAACGAGCTCGAGGATCTTGACGAGCTTGAGCTCGGCGAGTGCGAGACTGTCGGCGTTGTCGCCTCGGCTACCTCCTGCGACAGCACCAGCGCTGCTCACACGCTCGCCAGTCTCGAGCCGTGCGACGTCGAGGACGTCGTCGAACACCTGTAACCGCTGCACGAGCCCAAACGAGCCCTGCTGCACGCCCGTGATGACGCCGTCGAGACGCTCGTAGGCCGCTTTGTTGACCTTGAGCGTCGTTTTCGCTTGCTGGATCTCGCTCTCGAGCGTGTTGTACACCTCGCGGTTGAGCTCAATGCCGCCAATGCCCGACGCCTTGAGCTCGTTGAGCGCGAGCAGCGCCTGCGCCTTCTCGTGCCGCGCTGCGACGAGTCGCGCTTCGACTTGCGCCTTCTCTTTCTCGAGCGACGTCGCCGTCGTGCCCTGCGCGAAGAGCTTCTCGACGACTTCGGCGAGCGACGTTGCGCCCGTCGCGAGCTTGAGTTCGTCGAGCACGGCTTCGTAGTCGGCCGCTTTCTCCGACTTGGCGAGGTTCGCGACGTGCAACGCTTCGTTTGCGCGCTCGCGGCTCTCGATGGCCCGCAGCAGCTTGGCTTCTTCGTCGACCGACAGGTCGCCGCGGAGCTCAGCGGCGATCTCGGCGCGCTCCTGCACGCGCTGGAGGCGCCACGCCTCCATCTTTTGCGAGTTGCGCGCACGCACTTCGTGGTCGCAGAGCTCGCGCGCACGCGCTTTGCGCTCGTTCTGGATCTGGAGCTGCACTCTGTCAACAACACCGGATGCGAGGCGCCGGACGTAAAGCAACGAGCGCGTCACTACAGCACAGTCCACTAGCACTCAGAGCAACAGTGTTGTATACGACGCACTCTTGCAAGAACTGCACCGCGCGGGCCTTGCCGGCCTCGAGCTGGCGACACAGCAGCTTGACTTCGTCGGCTTCGTGCAGGCTCTCGTCCACAGCTTTCGACATGGCCTGGACGTGCGTCGCGACGCGCAGTTGGTTCGTCTGCAGTCGCCGCACCATGTGCTCGAGCTGTCGGCGCAAGTGCATCTGCTCGTCCATCGACGCTGTACACTCGGCAATGTCGTGCTTGATCCGGTTGTTCGTCTTCGACACCGGTGTCTCCTGGTTCTGGATGCGACTGAGCTCCTGCGTCTCGAGCTGCAGCGCTCGCAGCTCGTCCTGTTTGGCATACGTACACACACAGAGTCAGTAAGACCTCACAATCGTAGTCAGTAGCCAGCCAACCAGACTCATATCTACGACTGATATGCACAAGCACGCACCAGCAGCGCGTTGAGCTCCTTCTGCCGTCGCTCGACCATCATCTTGTGCTCGTTAAACTTGCGCGCGTTCAGGTTCACGCCGTCCTCTAGGCACTCGATGTCGCGCTGCCCCGTGTCGGTCTCAGGCCCAGCAGCGCTCGCACTAGCGGCTCCGTCGTGGAGCGACCGGAGCGACGACGACCCTGTTATCGAGTCGCGCACCGGCAGTACGATCGGTGAGTTTGCTTTGCGCACGGCCTCGACGAGCTCGCGCTTTTGTGTGATCTTCTTGAGCTTGTGGCTCGCGAGCAGCGCGCTCGTGACGGCAGCGCTGTTGGTAGTAATGCTACTGTTGTTGTTGTTGCCGCCAGGCATGTCGTAGTTGCTCGCTGGCGAGTCGCTGATTGGAAGCAGTCGGAGACGTCCTGACATGACGCCGCGCTTCTTCATCTGCTTGTCCGTGCCCTTGAGCGGCGTTGTCTGCGCAATGGCACACAGCGTGTTAGACGTAGCGCTCGCACTAAGTGAGAGTGCGAGGCATCAGCGTACAGACGCACCGCAAGAGACGCGAGGTCAGTGAACTCGGACATGGCTGCTCTAGGGCCGTTCCATACTCTGGGATGCGTCCCAGCGTCGTCGCCAATGGAGCAGCAGATCAATCCACTCGCAGCAAGGCGCAAGAAAGCAGCTGGAGGACGAAGCGGAAGCAGCACCAGCGAGACGACGCAGCAGCAACGTCGATGTCGATGCGCTGGATGATGTTCCGATGCTGTGGAAACAGGCCGTTACGAAAACTGGGAAATGCTAATATATGTACAAGTGCACTTCTGCACACACACTGCGATGGCAATGATAGGCGCGACATCGACGGCCGATGTCTTCAGCGTCTGGTACGCGGCGAGACACGGGCGCGTTGAGCGCGTGCGCTTCTTGCTCGAGCGCAAGCGAGGAGGCGGCAACAGCAGCGAGTCGGTCGTGGTCGATTCGCAAGAACCGGTGCGAATCCTTTCTTGTGATGCGGATGCCGAGTTCTTTTACACCTGACATACATCTGACTTGTGCACTTGCGTGAATGGCGCAACAGCATACGCACTGGACTGCTCTGCACTATGCCAGTCGATCCGGCCACGTTGACGTTGTCGAGCTGCTCGTAACTCGCGGTGCCGAGCCAGACGTCGCTGACGACGTACGTCCCACTGAGTTGAGTTCACGTGTACGACGTCGCCACTGACGTCCATGGCGCTGACAGCTCGGTGTGAGTTTGCTACGCGATGCAGGATGGCAACACGCCGTTGCACCTCGCTGCAGGGTGGGGCAACCGCCGGTGCTGCGTGCTGCTACTCGAGGCCGGCGCGAACGTCGCGGCTGTAAACAAGCGCAACGAGACGCCGCTCAGTATCGCGCGCGCATCCGCACGGAGCGACCACATACCGCTGCTGGAGCGATGGCAGCCCGGTCCGCAGAGTGTCGAAGGTTTGTGTCACCACAGTCGCTCGCTGCGGGCGAGGACCTCACTCGATACTAACAACCTGCACGTACGCCGTTGGCTCTACAGAGCTGCAGCAGCAGCGACGACGCGCACAGAGTCTGTCGGCCGACTCGGACTTTGCGTTCGCGTTCCTTGCGACCGTGCGCAGCGCGACGAACAGCGAGTCGGACGCGCTGGTCCGCGCCGAGCTCCACGCGCTGCACGCCAAAGCGCATGCGTTCGGCGCGAGTCACCCCGGACTGCTCGTCACACTCGGGCGACTCGTGTCGCTGTATCGGTGCGTCGTCGGCTCGAACGATCGCAACTCTGCGCTGTATGCATGCCTTTCATAGTGAGTGTCGTCAGATGCGCCAACTGCGTGTACACTGCTAACACTGTCGCTTCGTGCTCTAGCGACAACAACCGCGTACCAGAGGCACTCGAGACAGCAGACCGAGCGCTCAGTCTCTGCGCCGCCGTGCGCGGCGAGAGCCACTGCGAAACAGCAGCGTGGCTCAACAACACGGCCGAGCTCATGCTGCTCGCACAGCACTTCGTCGAGAGCATCGACTTGTTCGCACGCGCACACGCGCTGTTTGCCACGTGCGTGTGGTCTGCGCTTGTCATACTGCCGTTCGTGCAAGTTCTGTACGACATCGACGCCTCGCAGTCTGACTGACGGTCATTCTGATATGCGCCTTCCGATGTGTCGTGCAGCCTCAAGGGCGAGAGCGACCACGAAGCGCTCGCAACGCTCGAGAACCTCGCGATCGCGCACTCGATGGCAGGTCACAGCGCAGCGGCGGTGACGACGATCAAGCGCTTGCTCGCACTGCTACATGTGCGCTACGACGGCGGCTCGAACGTCAAAGTGCTCGAACTCGAGCTCGTGCTTGCGTCGGTGCTGCTCGCGCAGGTGCGACTCGTGTGACGACGGGAATCGCAATGTTGATCGTAGGCTGCGTCTCGGTCAGTTGATGATGCTCACGCACTTGCGTGGTAGTAGAAGCGCGTGGGCGAAGCGAAAGCGCTGTACGAGAGCTGCTTGGTACAAGCCGAGGCACTTGCTGCTGATGCCATCACGAGTACGTCGTTGCCTGTCGATCCGCTGTGCGCAAACATCGTGCATGCTGCACGTGTCGTGCGGTGCGTCGAGGGCGTCGCCAAATGCTGTCTCCTGCTCGGCGACCTTCAGGTAGGCAGGTGCATTGTCTGCGACTCGGTTTGCCACAACCACTGCACGTACTGACTCGGCTGTATATATGCGACCGTAGACTGCTGAGACGCTCTTTAGTCGCGCACTGCGTATCACAGCAGAGCACGAGCGTGCATGCGATTCGGAGTCTGCGATGTCGCACTCCGTTCCGTCGACTGTCTCGACAGATCTGCAGCGCGCGCATCGGAACCTTGCAGTGGTAGCGATCGCCAAGAAGTCGGCGCCTGCAGTGCACGCGCGACTGCAGCAATGGCGGCGCGAACCAGCGGCGTGACAGGATGTCGCCGTCGCTGTGAGAGCAACTGAACTTGAAGACGCGCTACGATGCATCGGATCGATCGATGTCGCTAGTCAGTTCACTTTAGACGGCCACGAATGCGTGCAATTCGTCCCAATCTTCGCTTCTACATCACGCATCGACCCAGGACCGCGCTACAGACATCAGTATCGCGGAGATCCGCTCATGTCAACGATGTTCAACTGAGCCCTCTGTGGCTCGACTGTATCGATTCTGTTCACCTCCGAGTCTGCACTTGTACGACCAACCTCGTCAATTCGCTGTAGGACTCTCATACTTCAATTTCCTTCACTCATTGCTCATCACGATGTAAGTCCGGACTTGTATTATTTTTAAGCACAAATTCGTCGTTGATTTGCAGAGCCACTGTCCTCGTCGTGCGTTCGCACATTGGCGATCACGCGTGTCTTCGTGTGGTCGAGCTCGTCGTGCGAGTGTGAGTTGCATCTGCGAGCAGCAAGAGCGAGCACTGGCTATGCGTGGCCACCGCGACATTCGCCTCACAGTGTCTCTTGCCTCGCGCTCTCACTGCACGCACAGCCGGTAAACAAAAGCCGACAGTACACGATCAGCAAGGAGCTGACGGGCGTGATGGCGACTGCAGTCGCAGCAGACACGAATGCGAAGACGCTTTATTGCATCCGTCACGGCGAGTCGACGTTTAACGAGTGGCGCCGCCAGAGCATCCTGAACTTCTCGTGGATCTGGGTGCGCGATCCAATGATCATCGACGCGCCGCTCAGTCGCAAGGGCGAGCAGCAGGTGCGTTCGTACACATGCTCGTCACCGTGGATGACCTCGCGCGTACCAACCCGCTGTCCTTCCTTGTATGTGTGTTTCTCGGTCACTTGTTGTGGACACGCAGGCCGATCGGCTGCACCACAGCATCAAGGCTCAGCGTCTTGACGCGCGCATCGACGTGGTGCGGTGTGCGTGCACTGTCGCAAACGCATCGACACCACACGAACCTACGTGACTAACCGGTGTCTCTCACTGACTGGTGACAACAGATCATCACGAGTCCGTTGACGCGAGCGATCCAGACAATGGCTGGCGCATTTCGCGACGCGAGCATCCCGATCCTCTGTGCGTCATATCGTCACTGCCCTCGACTGCTCGTACTTGCTGGCTAAACCCTCACGTGCGACTCACGTATGTCTGCATGCGCATGTCACTCACTCGTTCGTCAGTGGAGCCATCGTGTCGCGAGATGCTCGACACTGCGTGCGACATTGGGCGGCAGCCACAAAGTGCGACACTGGCGCTCATGCATGCTTCTGCAGCTCTCATTTGCTCTCATTCTCACTCAAGCGTTCCACGTCGCGTTGCTTACTCCTGTGCAGACTTGGCAGCGAGCTTCGTGACGGTCGCTGCCGACTTCCACGCACTCGACCAATTCTGGTGGCTGCCGCCACACAAGCGACCGAGTGACGACGCGACAGCACGATCACCGACGACCCACGCACAGGTGCTGCCACTGCGCGAGACCAGCGCCGACGTCGACGCGCGCATTCGCGAACTGCTGCTCTTGATCCGCGGCCTGCCAGCGCAGCACCAGCACGTTGCGATCGTCGGACACAGCGCGTTCTTCAAGCGCATGCTCGGGATGAACCGCAAGCTGCACAACTGCGAGCTTGCCACAGTGTCGTTCACAGACGTCGCCGAGCGCTTTGGCGTTTCGCTAGTCACGTCCTGAGCTCGTTGTCGTACTATGCGGAGCTCTATTCCGGCTGCGCGCAGCCAACCATTTCATTCCCATTTCATTCTACACGCCAATAGAGCATACAAGTGATTATGTCAATGACGACGCGCATTCGTATCGCCCTGGAGGCTCTAGACTCTACTACGACGCAGTCGCTTTGACCTACTGCAGCTAGCACTGCTACTGCTGCTAGGTCTTCTTCATCGTCGTCTTTGTCTCTGTCGGCGCGAGGTGCGCGCGCATGTACAGCAGCGACCCAGCGAGGACGCCGCCAAAGCCAGCGATCATGATCGGCACCATGACATACATGAAGATCGAGTCGCCGCCGTGGTACTCGCGGCAGTAGATCACGGCCTGGAGTGGCAGCCCTAAGATCATGCCGAGCCAAAAGATGTAGTTGCCAACGCGCGTGCCTTTGAGACCGCGGCCGTACAGAATGATCACGACTTGGAGCATCTGGAGGATGAAGAAGTACATCTTGACGGTCCGAAACACGATCGCAAAGACGCACTCGTGCAGCGCGGCCGAGACGAAGAACGTCAGGACCGTCGCGCTGCGTTTCGAGAGCTTGTACGTCTCGAGGCTCTCGAGGTACACGTGGCGCAGCAAGAACTCGTGCACGGGCTTGTTCCACTTGCGCGCAAACTCGTCGAATGTCGTGCTGTTCCACCAGTCGCCGTAAAAGTCGCGGTCTGCGAGGTACGTGAGCTCGGCAAAGCCGTTGCAGATGCACTCAAAGATGATGAACCACGTCATGAGGTAGCACCCGAGGAACGGCAGCAACAGATTAATCACGACGAGCACGGGGTTTGACAGCGCCGAGTCCTCGAGCCGCGGCACGACGTAGTCCGTTACGATGATGTAGAACATCGACATTGCGAGTGCGTTTGCTATAAACTTCTCGGCGACGTAGCCCCAGCGAATGCGGTCCGTGCGCGGGTACACGGGCTCGTACACGAGCGTCGGGTGCAAGAGGTACATTGTATAGTCCTTGAGGTCGGGCGTTGGTGGTGCGTCGTCGCCGGTTGCGCCACGCACGAGCTCGAGCTTTGTGCGAATGTACGAGTGCATCTTCATGAGCAGCACGAGGCACTCGACGAACGCCGACACGGCGTGCACGGTGTTCCAGTCGCGCACGATGATGCAGAGCACGGTGAGGACAAACATGACGCTCTGGAGCACGTGGTGCACGATGTTGATGAGCAGTCGGTTGTTCGCTCCGAGCGGCGTGCCCGCCATGTACACAGGGATGAGGGCTGTGTACGAGTACAGCGCTTGGCATCCAAACGTCGCGAGCACTTCGACAAAGTGCCACGAGTAGAAGATCGAGAGCAGCAGGCGCGCGTCGTACAGGTCGCCGCGCGAGAGTAGATTCGACAGCGCGGTTGTCATCGTGTAGATCCCGCCAGTGATCATTGCGAGGTTGTACAGACCGCGAAACTCGGACGTGTGCACGCCCGAGCGGCTGTCGGCGGGGTCGAGCGGCGACACGATCCGAGCAAACTTCTTGACTGCGCGCAACTTCGTAGGCGAGATCTTGGAGAGCTCCTGTGGCGATCGTGCAACGACAGCAGTGGCAGCGACTGCAGCGTTGACTGCAGCGTCGATCGCGCCGTTGCTGCTCGTCGAGTCGCCAATTGCAGACAGTTTAGCTGGTGTAGCAGTTGCTGTTGACGCCGTCGTCGTTGTTGTCGTTGCTGCGGACGCGTGTGCAGTTGCAGTCGTGCCAGCGTGTTGCTGCACTGCGTTCTTGCGCTTCGCCATACTGCTTCTCGCTCCAGTTTGCTGTGCTTCTCTTGCGCTTGCTTCTCTTGTGCTTGCTTGTGCTAGCGCTTGTCGTCGCGTGTCTCGATCTTGGTCGTAATCGCGAATGCAAGCAATGCGCGCCTTCTCGAGCACGCCTGTCGCTTGAAACCTGAAACGGCGTGAAACAGTTGAAAGCGTGCTAGTGACAAAACAGAGGAGATGTTG
>JAADXO010000377.1:0-18636 GCA_023337825.1 Globisporangium apiculatum | reverse complement strand
GCTTTTTCCGGATCGTTTGCTTGTGTGGTCAGCGCAGAACGAGGCAAACTCATTTTTCGTATGAGAATAAGACATTTTGCCTTTGACAGTGAATCGTGACGTGCCGTTTCGCCGATCGTTACCGAGTGAGCCTATTTGAATACGTGAGCAGCAGTGATTTGTCCGACAGTCGACGTTGATCAGCAAACGACTGATAGGACCTATAGATGTTCAGCAGTTAAGCCCTCCTGATATACTTCACTTGAGGTTCTTGCAGCGCACTGTGCAGGTAGTCCTTGATGCGCTCGGATGCCGACCAACGCCTCGTTGAGCCACCGCGCTATTATTTCCCTTTTATCAATAACAAACAGTATATGCGTGGATGTGTTTCTATCAATTTGGTCATGATGTCACAGTGGCACTTATTCAAAATCGCTGCCTCACTTAAAGACCTAACATGATATATGAATATATATAAGTTTGTAAATTTTTATTATTATTGAACTATGTTCCTGTAAAATTTGTCAACGGTTACGCATTACGATTGGAAACTACTAACAAGGTCGAGCCATATTCTTTTTCGCACTTCGCTTTTTCGACATACCAACAAGTCCATTGTATGATACCGACTTGCTCGGATGGAACTAATTGTGGCCTGATGATGAGCTGTATTTTTCACAGTCATTGAGTACAGGTAGATTCGTACCCACACCTCCTTATACTGTGAAAACTATTTTATATCATCCTGTATTTATACAAATTTTGACAATTATACAATGTCAACTCGCCTTTCTCATGCGGCCACAATATAAATATTAATGGATCGTGCACAAATCACTGGTGACATTGGGGAAGTCGGCATACCTGGTTTTTGCCTTCCAGCTAAACCCGCAGAATTTCCGATGGACAGTCGTCCCCCATCGGTGTTCACGAACCTGTCGAGAGTCGTTGTCGCTGTCGACCTTGTTCACCACATAAGGCCGCATCTTCGCGGTCGGCGACCAATGAACTGCCGCTGTTGTTCCTGTTGTTAGGGTTCGTTGTCGACGTCGCCTCACCGATGCCGTGAGAAATACTGGTCAACGAAATATATACGTTTGAGTCCAAGTCGACGCGCTACATCGACGAGCTACTATCAAAAGTCAACTGATAGACCTTGATCGCTCTCGATATCGTATTCGACACGTCAGCATCCGTCGTGCAGCCCCAGATACTAGATGCTCAAATTGCCCTTGTTGACAAACAGCGAGTCAAATCGAGATCGTCGATTGAAGACGAGCGCGTAAAGCGCGTGTTCCAACAGTGTGAAAAGTGTGTACGAGTGGTCGAAGACGATGTATACCAGTACGGCTGGCGTAGAGGGTGGCGATTCGAAGACTCCAATTTTTTGCTGCTTGTACGATCGCCGTTTCTTTGCAACCATCGCACCATCCTGGCTCACGACGGATCAACCGCTTAAATTACGTGTCCTATCGTTGTAGATGGTATGCCTATGTCGGCTATCTTCCACTGTTTTACATCTGAACCAAAGGCCACTCAAGCGTCCTTCTTTACAACTCGGCTGCCGTCTTCGATCACGTTTGTTGTTTGGCTGTAAAATCGTCAGTACAACAAGCTCACGCTCGTTGCGACTGGGAATGTTCAGGCAATCTGGTGTTATGACCACGCAGCGACATCTCTGTACCATCATCTGAAAAGTAGGCTTGGCTCATTGTACAGACACAGGTCGATGATGTTCTGGATATTTTGCTGTTGGGATATTATTGTATGCGAACCCTGGTCCTTATAATACGAAAAAACTGACTGAGATTCGATAAAACAAAAGCCAAGTATTCAATTGACGAGTGTTCATGGTTAGCTAACTAAGGTAAAACAAAAGTGCCTAGAGTCAATATTCCGCGATGTGCATGAGTGCTTCGATTTCTACTAGCGTACTGCATCAACAGCAAAATGTATTAGTGTTAACCGCATGAACTTACGGTCAGCCTCGAGGTGCGACATGAATGTACAACTGAGAGGCATCTGTTTTACTATACCAGACCCTTGCACACGCGCTTCCCAACACTAAGCGCTTCATCAAATTCTGATGCTTCTGTCCGCGAGCACAACACTTACCATTGTCTGAAAAGTCACCTTCGCTCGTTGGACAAATGAGATTGTTCCGAAGAGTAGATACATCTCGATAATGTTCTGGATGTTGTGCTTGACAACAAATCAACAATCAATTAGATCTATATACTAATTATGTCAACAGCTCGGTCTAATAGATTACGGCCCGGAAGCTTGTTGGTCTAAACAAACAAGTTTGGCTACCTTTAAATAAGGTTGAAATAGGACCCTCAAAATCCTAAACCCTAGGAACCAACAAGGTATATTACCATCTATACGTGTAAGTACCTCAAAACCTACTTTGAAAAACTCAACTATCATTTGCATTATCGTCATAGTCCATGCATGTCGGTCATTCAAAACACCATAAAGAAATTTAATATTATTGCAACGCTGGTGATGTCTTCACGCTGGCCATATAATATACAAACATGTGCATCAGCACGCACAGTTCTCGAACCGTCAACAAAAACACTTGTCGAAAACCTCGAAACGAAACCTTAAAAGATCGACTGTTTGACTTCATCCATTAACGTAGGGTCTATGATCGTCAAGATCATGGATCATTCCATCGTCAATCAAAGACGAAATTAAGGCGGCTTTCACGATGTTTACGATGATGAAGTCGATCATGTTGTCGAATACAAGGTCAACAATGCGCGACTGATACGGGAGGAAGAACACAGGAGTACGACCTAAGCTATATAAGCAAGAAAGTGACAGCTCTATCTATCAAAATGCAGGTCTTTTTCATCAATCAAATATATTATGTCTATCACATTGTAAAATAGTGTTAACATGAATTAACGCAACTAGCCATGGTGTAACGATGATTAACATTGAGTAATATATGTGCTGCACCTACAACGATCTGACAGCATATTTTCTGGCAAGTGTGGTAAATGTGTCTCAGCGCAAAAACGGGCCAAATAGCAATATATCAGTACACATCTGCTGTGTCCTTTCCCAAACACAGTACGTCGATAAGCTGAAAAATATCAATGGTAGAAATACTGATCGTAGTGGTAGTCAATGTAAATTCGAATATTTAATTTTAGCACTCAAGAAAACCCTGTTAGTAATCTGCATGTTTTCAAACTGTACCACCTGACGTGCAGGCGTCGATTAATAACAAATTCAACTGAACGATTGCAAATTATGTGATGTCTCCGCGGTGCCAAGTACTGCAAAACTATCGACCACATACCCTTGCGCAGTTCGTGGAACAGTCAGCGATCAAGACTCTTGTCGAAGGCGACAAATTCTGTCAAAGATGATCGACTGTTTGACGTCATGTTTGACGTCATACGCTCTTGTCTTTGGGTTAATGATCGACAAGATCACGGGTCATCACGGCGTTAAGTTCGATTAAAACGACGGAAATAAAGGTGGCGTTCAAGATGACGGCGATAACACCGGTCAGGTCAACGTTCATGAACTAAGCGACTAAACCGGAGTTATGGATGTGGAAGAAATTGAACATGTTTATGACGAAGTGGCCACTGAGGGGGAGGTGAAGTAACTAAGCAAATAAACCGGACATAAAGATGTGGAACATACTGATCATGTTGAAGACGAAGTGGCAACCGAGGGGGAGGAGAAGTAGGAACTATGCAAGAAGTGCAAGAAAGAGGCGTCTGTTGCGTCCGTGAATATGACAGTTGATGAGGATATTCCTAGACCTCAGACGAAGAAATCAAGAAATCGTGCCATAACAGAGCAAACAATTACTTAATTTTGTTTATTTGTCAAACGATTACTGCTGTATCAGTATTAACATCTTTCACATATGAAAATTTTCGACGGGTATTTCACATTAGTTTCTAATATTCGTATGAAATACAATGGTTAACAGCTGATAAATCAAGCGGAACGGATGAATACAAATACGAGTTTAAGGAGCATACGACTCTCTATCTCTCTATCGAAATACTATCTATATATATACATAAATATATAACACGAGGACATCGAAATACTCTCACTATGTATATACATTTATATAGATAACACGATGACAATGTCTGAGTGAGAACGCATTAAGGGTTGCGATGTATTATTCCAAAATACCCCAACCGGTTGCCTACAAGCAAGATTGTCGTTTGTCGAAAGGGTGGATAGTAATTGTGTTCTTCTACACGGCCACGACACAATGCAGATGATATACTGATGGAGGTCTATGCCCGACGAGGCGAAATACTTGAAGTCGATTTTGTAGCGCAGTTTTATTGTGCGTTATCCCCAACACGAAACTTGGTACAATTACTGGCTTATCATACTAACTTTGGTATGAGTTGTATGGTTAGATTTTGTATATTACTAACGTGACAAGATGGCAATTGATTTTTAAATGGCTCTATGCGCGACAATGCAATGGTAGCACTGGGTTATCATGTAAATTACTCCAATGACACGCTAAGTAAAGACTTTTAAATGGTTCTATGCGTTTCAATACAAACCTAGGCTAATTTGTTACGTGATTGAGCAGTTATAGTTGCTTCAGAAGAAGGGTGTACTATTGAAGGTGATTCGTATTAGTATTGTGTCAGTTATGTTTTCAGCATCGGATGTTGTGCATATTTTTAAAGGTGCGAACAATTATTAGTTGTAAATAGTTATACCAAATTCATAAATGGTTTGTGGTAAATAGTATAATATTTTCCATTGAGATGGTATAGTTCGTCGCATGGAAATGCCAAGACTGACTACTGGCAGGTACTGCAGGAGCGACATGAGCGCGAGCTGAGCTTCGATTGACTCATCGGCACGCTTAAGCGTGCAACGAGAATGTGGAGACACAGATCGAAAGCAACAGCATGCGCGGACAGCAAATTGCGGCTGCACTACTAAATATAGCATATATCAGCGCGAGCTCACAGGCTAGAAACCTATCTGCTCGATGCCAGATAAAATGATGTTGTTACGCTTGCTGAAGCGTGGCAACTAGTGCGCACTGTGATTATGGGTACACGATGATGAGTGACTAATCGGTGTTACGATTGCTGAGCAGGATAACAAGGATTATGCGGTACCAATTATGTTCGAAAATCCCAAGAGCTTTGTATATGTCTCAACATGGTATAGCACAAGACAATTATTTTTTGGTAGTTATGCATTACTATATATATTAATGATGACTTTCGTATGGTACTTGTTTTGGATTGATTTATGACATGGCCATGCCACATTGGTCATAATTCAATGAGAGACAGAAGTGACTATCCCTTTTCTGTACGACTGATCAACCCTTGTATGCGACGTCAAAATTTTTAGTGATTAACTTTTGGCGCAGACAACTGTTCAGTTACAATGGGTGTAGTATACAGTCCAGCAAATACTGACATATGTGTAAATGATATTGGATTTCTTTCTTCACATTTCAGATTGCATTTATCGTTTTCAGTTGAGTCAAATTGCAAAATGAGGTCGAGTCATGACGCAATAGCATCGGTTTTGATTTTGTATTTGATGTATTTTGATGAATATTTCAAATGCAAATTAATGAGTGTCACGAAATAACGTATCATTATACATTCCAGTATATGGTTTCGTATGTGTCAATGAATATGGATTTCTTTGTGCGTCATTTCGGATTAAGTGATAAAACCGAGGATATAGTGCTGTATTTCAACGATACGCAATCGCTTTGTCCCCAAACGCCAAATGACGCTGCTCGACGAGATAGAGTGCAGCGGTCGTCGCGGCGCAGTGGCAGAAGCAGCAGACGCAGCAAAAGACGTCGCAGCGGCATCGAGCGCAGCAAACGACGAGGCCATGGGTATCCCCGAGCTCGACGGCGAGGCGAGAGAGCTGCTGCGGCTGCGTGACCACCGCAAGCTGCGCGACGGCGGCGGCGGCTCCTTCACGAGCAGTCGTCGCAGCTCGCGCTGCTACGAGACGGACGAGATGAGCGCACACAAGCGCCGCCGATGGATGCTCTTCAGCATCATCGGCGGACTCATCTACGGCTATAACGTCAGGTGCGTCCGCTGCGTGGTTCAGCAGTGTGACCGACGAGCGAGAGCTAATGTGTGCGATGTGTGCGCAGTCTGGCTGCATCTCTTCAGTACATCCGCGACGATCTGCAGCTCACGTCGGCGCAAGAAGAGACCATTAGCGCAACAGCGACGCTGAGTGACGCGTGCTCGATGCTCATTGGCGGCCGCCTCGCTGACGCATACGGCCGCAAGTCGATCGCAATGATCGCGTGCGCGTGCTCGATCGCTGGCGCGCTCTGCTCGAGCATGTTCAGCTCGAGCTTTGCGACGCTGTTCGCCTGGCGCCTGCTCTCGGGCGTCGGCAACGGGCTCTCGATCCTATTGCTGCCGATGTACATCAGCGAGTCGGTCAGCTCGGACACGCGTGGCACGTTTCTCACACTCTACCAGCTCGGGTGCGTTCCACCACTCTGTGTGCATCGACATTGGCTCCGAGCATGTCGTGGTCCATCGCCATACTGACTCACTCTTGCTTGTCCTCTCGGTGCACTTTTAGTGTTAACTCGGGCGTCGCGATCCCGTATCTGTTCATGATCCTCGTGCACGAGAACTGGCGCTCGTGCCTCGCCGTCGGGAGCCTCCCAGCGCTCTACGTCTTCTACTGCTTCCACTTTCACTTTGCCGAGAGCGTCAAGTGGCTCCGCTGGAAGGAGAACCCGCAGCAGTTTGACCTCGAGAGCTCGATCGTCGACGACGACGATAACGTCAGCAACGACGACGACGACGATGTCAAGACGCGCAGCAGCTCGCACAGCGAGACGTCGATCGATTCGGCACGGCCGCGGCCGCACCTCGAGCTGTTCATTGGCATCTTGCTCGCGTACGTGAACAACTGCGTCGACGCGTCGCTGTTCTACGGCCCCGAGATCATCGCCAAGACCGTGACGGACTACACGCGCAAGGACGCGAACGTCTTTGGCTTGCTCTGCGCGCTCGTCGCCGTCGTCTCGGTGCTCTTTGCCGCGCGGTTCCTCATCGATCGGTACCCGCGTCGGCAGCTCTACCTGCTCTGTCTCGTCGTCGTCTGCGCCTGCTTCTTGCTCAGTGGCGTGATCTTTGCCAAGTACTCGACCGACGACTTTGCGACAAACGCTGCAGCATCGACGAGCGTCATGGTCACGTTCGCAGTGCTCAACATCTTTGCAGCCGTCGGTCCGAGCATCCTCTTTGTCGTGATCCTGAGCGAGCTCTTCCAGGACAGCAGCTACCGCGCGCGCTACATGAGCTACTGCACGTTTGCGATGTCGCTCATCTCGCTGCTCGTGAACGGCACGCTGCTGACGCTGTTTGAGAAGCTCGGGACAGCCACGACGTTTTTCGGCTACGGCGCTACGTACGTCGCGTGCCTCGTGTTCTTTTGGGTCTACCTGCCCGAGACGAAGCAGCGGCAGCTCGTGTAGAGGGTGCATGTCGGGGCTCACAACACAGAGAGCGATCCTTTCACACATACTTACAAATTCAAATAGACGATCACTGTGTTTGCTACGATCCGTGCTGTGTGTATCTCCTGTTCGTTCTACGACGCTCGATGAGCCTCGACAACGTAAGCTTGATGGAGCGTTGCACTCGTGCGCTTTGATGATTCTCTCCGTCTCGCAGTTTGTAGAGTCGATCTCACAGACGACAGCCTCTTGTCGCCTTCAGACCCGAGTCACTTGCTCGAACGCAGAATCGGTGAGCAGCGTTGTGCGACGGTCGTCGTTGTCCGCGCGAGTTGCGCATTGCCAGTTGAGGATGAGGTCGCTGGGTTTAGGAAACCAGAGACGGAATCGCTCAGTTCGAGGTGCACGACTGTGAACCACCTCAGCTTGCTCGACAGGATGCACTCGACAGCGACAACCGCCTTCACACGTGCAAGAGCGCGAGCGTGAACCAGAGCATCAGCAGCGCGCTCCACGGCAACTGCGCGGTTGCGCGTGCGTCGTTCAGGATGAACGGGTAGAACACGTCGTTTGGGATCGCGAACCAAATCGGCGGCGCTGGCGGAATGAGCGCCTCGAGCTCTGTCATCTTGACATTCACAAAGCTCACGGTCGTACGGAGGAGGAACGTCTGGCGCTTCGTTGTTGTCGTACTGCCGCTAGATGCCCAGAACCGCCACGACTCTTTCGAATGATACGCTCGCGCAGCGACGATTTTCTGCTGCGGATTGTTCACGGGACCGACGCTAGCGATCAGGAACTCGTAGTGTACAGCTGTGATGAGGTCCTGACAGAGCAGTTCAACTGCGTCTGGCTCGGTCGGTGCGCGGAGCGACGCACTGCTCTTTGTTGGCGCATCGTAGTCCAGCTCGAGCCACTCGCGCGCGAGGAACGGATCCGAGTTGCCGAACGCCGCGATGCGCGTGAAGTTGACGCGCAGTGCAGGCGGCAGCGGGTTCGAGCGCTTGCAGAACGCTCGGAACTCGTTTGCTGACAGCGACAGAGCGCACGACGTCTGCGTGTCTTCGCCGAACGCGACAGTGAGCGACTCGACAGCACTCGAACACTCACCGAGTCCTGCGACCTGGAGTCCCCGTGCCATCTCGGAGATCACGACTGCTCCCTTCAGCTCGGCGCTCGCACTGTTTGTCTCTGCGACGCCGACGCGGACCGGGTAGTGGCGCAAGTACCCCGGGTTGCCCGATCGCTCGTACGTCTGCACGTTGCCATGCGCGAGCGAGACAACGTTACTACCGAGCGTCGCGACGCTTTCGAACGTGACAGCAAATGTCTGCGCGATGTCGACTGGAGTCGATGATGCGACAGAGCTCGAGATGTTGCCGATCGTGACTCTTGCAAAGACCCGCTCGACATGTCCTCGACTATCGTGGAAGATGTAGTACTCGAGCTGGAGCAGTGCGCCGCGACAGACACTGACAGTCTTGTTGCTGCTCGCGCGGACAAACTCGGGGCGCGGGAAGTACGACGGGTACGGCGTCTCGAGTGCACGGGTGACACCACTGTCCAGGTCGAGCTCGAGCACTTCGACCTCGATCGCTAGGAGCTGCTTTGCGCTATCCGCTGTCGATGATGACGTCACGTTTGGCCGCTTGGCGACGCGGAGGTTCTGCGCGAACACAGCAGCGCTGAGCACGCCAGCTGGGTCGCTGCAAACGCGTTCGAGGTCTACTGCTTTCTGGATGCACGTCGTGGGCTCGAGTGGGAACTCGAACCGCACGGGCCAGAGCTCCCAACACGCATTTGACCCGATGGCAGAGCCAAAGCCCGACAGAACTGGCGAGTGCACAACTGCATCAGATGTTGCAGCGAACGTCCGGATCGCATCTCCTGGCGCGTACGCGTCTCTCGTCGCTGCAGTCGCAAGATCGAGGATGTCTCCGCCACCAGTCGTCGACAGCTCTGCAGCAGCCGTGACGAACGAGTACTGCTTGGCGTTCTTGAGAAACGCCGTCGCGACAGTCATGTGCTCTTCTGGCGCTGCTGCAAAGAACTCGCCTGCGACCTCGTTGTTGTCGACTGCGACGCAGAGGACGGACTCGGCCACGAGCGCGTTCACACTCGCGCTCTTTCTTCCGAGCGTCATATCGGTCGCACAGTACTCGATCGACGGCGGCGTTGCGACGCTGTCGGCTGTGCAGAGCCCCAAGTTTGTTGTGGCAGCGATCTGCTCTTCGCTGCACTACATGCGCGCATGCGACGTTGACAGCACGCAGAGAACGGATGTGTGACGCGCTGCGCTCGTGTCTACTGCTCAACAGGGTTCACGCACAACACACGCACATGAGCAACGAGCGACAACGACGCACCTCAATGTCGCAGCAGCAGAACGGATCGCACGCGCCTGCAGTCAAGTCGCAAGCGCACTTGCATTCGAAGAATACGCACTCGTCCAAGCTGCTATGGACACGAAAGGGGTGAATGCACGTCTTGAGGTTAGCGCTTTCAAGCACCAGCGTGACGCGCACTTACGGCAGCGTAGCACAGCGCAAGGCAGTAGATGCATACCTGATGCTAGTGCACGTGCACCCGATCGGGGCAGTGAGCGCGGTCTCTGCGGCGGAGATCGCGGGAGGTGACACGAGCGACCAGTTCACAGCTGTGAAGCTCGGTGGGAGCGCCAGCGACGTGTCGCCCACAGCGCATCGAAGATGCAGCGCGATGCCAAGTGCAACAGCAGCGAGCGTGATAGCAGATGAGACGCAGCGATGGCGACGACATCGCTCGCGCGTTCGCCGCACGACTCTTGTGGTGCATGTCGTCATGATGTGTGCGAGCACAGCTCGGATGTGCCTTTGCTTGTCTGCTTCGACTCTCGCGCCTCTTCGTGTAAATTCAAAGTTCGCAGTATTTTCCAGATATTTGTGATCTATTTCGGTAATTAAAACATCAAGGTTACTCGCTTACAACCGTTCCCGCGCTTTGCTCGCTTATCTGCGCGCGCTTTCTACCGCTCAGTTTTAGCTGTCGTATTGCAGCGATTTAAGCACAAGCACTACGACCTAATGCACTGCAATATGCCGAATAAAGGAAGGGATTAGAGTCGCGAAAACGATTTAGCAGCTGATGTAATTGCAGCTTGTTCGAGCGTTTGAAAGTCGTGCATCGACATACGAAATCTAGCATTTGCACACTCAGTGCGAAGCGCGAAGCCAGTCAGTACCCGCCAGCGCAGCACCTCGCAAGGCACGCGGAGGATGATGGCAGCCGAGAGCGCCGCGCGGCGACAGCAGCAACAAGAAGCCGGTGACCCGGTGTCGCTGCTGCAGACGCCCACGCGCTTCCGTACACCTGACAGAAAGCTCGCACAGCGCGGTCGCACAACCGTACGTCCTTGCAGCGCGCGCAAATGGCTGAGCTGTCTCGTTGTCGATCGAGCTGTGTGTCGACACACGACATTGGACAGAATACCTTAACGTCGCGTGTGAATCATACGTGTATGTATGCGTATATATATGCAGGTACCCGAATTCTCGACCCAGCGCAAGCAGGCAGATGGCGGGTATGCGTTCAACCTGCTGCCAGAGGAGTCATTGCCTGTGACGCCAGGCGTGCCTGGCTCGGCGCGCAAGCGCAAGAACACGGTCGCGTCCTCGAACGTGACAATGACGGCGGTAGACGAGGCGCCGGCGCGGTACTCGCCCGACAAAGTCACAGAAGCGATCATGTCGTTTGCCGACTTTCTGCACTTTCTGGTACGTTGTCACTGCTAACCTGTACGTGTGTGCGTGCGGTCTGCTTCGTACGTAACGCTAAGGTGCTCTCTTGTGCTTTTGCGTCTCGTGGAGGAACAGGAAGGGAACCAGCAGGCGCACGAGCTCATGCCCGTGATCATCCAGCGCTTCTCGGAGCTCGGGACCGTCATTGAGTCGCAGAAGCGGCACATCGACCGCTGGAAGCAGAAGGAGCTCGACCTCGCGATCTGCGAGGCGCAGCAGAACCTCGACCTCATCCGCGACCTCGGCACGGTGCGCCTGCTGTTCAGTCTGTCTGTCTAAATGTCTATGTCTGTGCAGCGCTTTCCACTCGCTCGGTCGCCAGTGCTAACAACCGCTACTGCTACTACCTTGTGTGTGTGGTTACGCTATACCAGACGATCCAGAAGCAGGAGCTCGAACTCGCGTCGTGGCAGGTCGAGAAGCAACAGTGGGAAGAAAAGTACGTGCTCGCAGCGCAGTCGAACGCGACGCTCAGCAGCAAAATCGAGCGCGCAACGCACGAGATCGACGCGCTCAAGCGCGACGGCACGGCGCAGATCCAGGCGCTGAACGCGCACGTTGCACAGCAGACGCAGCGCATTGGTGAGCTTGAGACGGCCGTGCGCGAGCGCGACAGTGCGCTCGAGACTGCCGAGCGTGACGCTGCAGCACTGCGTGCGAAGACGCACGAGCTCGAGCGCGAGCGGTCGCATGCAGCAAACGACAACGAGCGCTTGGGGCAGCAGCAGAACCAGCAGGTTGCGGTGCTCCAGACGCTCGAGCGGCAAGTTGAGGAGCTCCAGCGTGCGTGTGCGAACGAGCAACAACGCGCAGTAGCACTCGAGCGCGACGTCGCCAACTGGCAGCGCAAGACCCAGGAGCACGAACAGACGATGGCCGAGCTCGAGACTGCGCTCGAAAGTGAGCGACGTGAGCGCAACGCGCAAGCTGGCGCAGCGAACGACGTCGTAGCCGAAGCGCAACGGCTGCAGGCGCAGCTCGACGCGCGCGAGTCGGACCACGCAGCACAGCTCGCCAAGGCGCAGGAGCTCGTGACAACACTCGAGACGAGTCGACGCGAGGCCGTCGAGCAACTCGCGCATGCGAGCGAGCGGTACAGCGCGCTGCTGCACGAGTCAACAAAGCAGCACGAGGCCGAGTCGGCAGCTGCGATGCGGCAGCTCGAGGACCGATTTCTAGCCGAGAAGCACCGGCTGACCGAGCAGCTGCAGCAGCAGGTCGCAGCACTCGAACATGAGCTCGCGGCGCAGCAGCACGCGGTCGCACTGCACCAGTCGGAGCCGCGGCCCGAGGATGCCGAGGCGCTGCAGCACCTCCACGAGGAGCTCGACAAGGCTGTCGACGACTGCACGGCGCTCGAGCGCGAGCTGCAGGACAAGGACGAGCAGCACCAGGAGGACCTCAAGTCGCAGGCGAGCGCGTTCGAGGCGCAGTACAACGACTTTGTCGCGCAGGTCGAGGGGCAGCTGAGCGAGCGGTCGCAGGAGGCCGAGCAGCTCCGCCTCGAGCTTGAGGACGTCACAGCCGAGTACAAGCGCGTGGCGCACCAGGCCGAGCTGCTCGCCGTCGCGAAGGAGGAGGACGCGCAGCAGTGGCGCGCCGAGTGCGAGCAGCTGCGCAGTCGCGCCGAGCACGCCGAGCACGAGGCCGCAGCACTCGCGCGTGAGGTCGAGCACCGGCGCCAGGCGATTGAGCTCCACGAAGCCGAGAACCGCGGCCTGCGCGAGCAGCTCGCGAATGCTGTCGCTGCGCCGCAGCACGAAGCAGCTGCACAGCAGATCGAGCTGTTGCAGCAGCAGCTCGCAAGCAAGCGCGACGAGGCGAACGCGCAGGCCGTGCGCGCTGCTGAGCAGGAGAGCGCGCACCGGCAGACCGTCCGCACGCTGTACGCCGAGAAGGACGAGGCGACCCGGAGCCTCGCGGCGCTCGAGCAGCAGCTCCGCATGGCGACGCGCGAGCGCGACGACCTTGCCGACGCGCGCACGCAACTCGAAGCCGACAAGCTTGCGCTTGATGCGCAGCTCCAGGACGTCGTGACGCGCGCGACAGCGACGCTGCAGTCGCAGCAGCAGACCGCGACGCTGAGCAGCCAGGACGCGCGGTCGCAGCTCGAAGCGCTGGCAGTGGCGTTGCGTGCGCGCGACGAGCAACTCACCCGCGGTGCGCAGCAGCTGCGCGACCTCGAGCGCTCGAGGCAGACGTTGGAGACGCGCAACCGGCAGCTCGAGCGCGAGCTCGAGAGCGCAACGAGCTGGAACGCGCGGCTCAAGACAAGCGTCGAGGCGCTGCAGAGCGGCACGCGCAGCGGCTCAGTCGAGCACCAGCACGCGCTCGAGGAGCTTGCAGCGCGCTATGAGCGCACAAAGAGCGAGCTGCTCGCGCGCGTCGTCGACGAAGAGCACAAAGTGCACGACCTCGAGGCGCAGCGCCACGCCGACGACGCGTTCCACGACCAGCAGCTGACAGACGCAATGCAGCAGCTGCAGGCTGCACAGACAGCGCTCGAAGCGCTCGAGGACCAGCACCACGAACTCGAGCGCGAACACCAAGCGCTGACCCACGACGCGCACGAACAGCGGCGCATCCTCGAGCAGGCCGCGCGGCTCGAGACGCAGCACGGCGAGCTGCAGCGTGTGCACGCGCAGCTGCGTGCTGAGCTCGCAGCGCAGACCGCAGACAGCGCCACGACGATCAGCGAACTCGAGGACCACGCCGCGCAGCTCCAGACCGCGCTCGATCTCGAGCAGCAGCGCGTGGAGCAGCTGCAGACGACGCTTTCGAGCGCTGGCACTCGCCAGACCGAGCCGCTCCTGCGCGCGCGTGACCAAGTGCGCGAACTCGAGGCCGCGAACGCGCAGCTGCGACGGCAGCTGCAGACCAGCAGCGAGCGCCGTGCTGCGAAGGAGCAGGGCGAGCTGCACGAGTCGCTTGCCAAGGAGCGCGAGCTGCGTGCTGCGCAGAGCCGCGTTAGTGTGCTCGAACTCGAAGCCGCCGCGTTGCGACGCGAGCTGGCAGACAAGACGCAGCAGAACGACGAGTGGGGCCGCGTGCTCGACGAGCGCGGCAGTGAGCTCGAGCACGCGCGCCGCAGCGCCGAGACGCAGGTCGCAGAAGCACAGCGCGCGTTCGACACACAGCGAAGCGCGCTCGAGGTGCAGATCGACGAGCTCGAGACCACGCAGCACGCGCTTGAGGCCGAGAAGCGCCACCTCGAAGACGAGCTGCACCGCGCAGACGCGCAGCTCGCAGCACACGAGCAGGAGTTGCAGCGCAAGGACGAGCAGATCGATGCGCTCCAGCAAAACGACGACGCGGCCGAGCGCATTGCAGCGTACGCGCGCGACGCGGACGAGCTCATTGCGCAGCTTGCAGCCAAGGACGCGCTCCTCGACAGCCTCCACGACGCGACCCAGCAGCAGCTCGACGCGCTCGACGACAAGGACAGCGAGCTCGCAGCGCTCAGCCGCGCGAACGGCGACCACATGGCACAGCTCGCAGTCAAAGACGAGGAGCTCGATGGGCTCAAGCGCGAAGCTCGACGCCGTGCAAGTGAGCTCAGCGACACGAACAGCCGGCTCGCAGTGCTGCAGCGCACGCACGACGACACGGTGCGGACGCTCGAGGCGCTCAAGCAAGAACAGCAGCAGCCGTCACGCGTAGGCAGCAGTAGCAGCAGCACCGACAACGAGAAAGCCAAGTCGGTGCTTGAGCGCCAAGTCGCAGCGTTGCAGCGCAAGTTGGACGCTGCTGTGACGCGCGAGCACGCGCTCGAGAACGACGTCGCGACGTTGAAGACAGAGAAGCGCGAGCTACTGCGGCGCAAGTCGTCGGACGATGCGCGGGCACGCGCTACGGCTGCCGACAGCAGCAATGCGTTGCAGCAGGAGCTCGCGAGCGCCGAGGCGCTCGTGCAGCGTCTCGAAAGCGAGCAGAAGCGCCAGCACACGCTACTGCGCACGAAGGAGACGCAGATCGCGGACCTGAACGCGCAAGTACAGACGCTCACGGCGGCTGCTACTGCAACGCGCACGCGTTCAGTCGGCACTGCGTCGGCACCGCGTCGGTCAGCAGCCACGACCGAGCTCGCGCGTCTGACCGACGACGTCGCGCGCCTCGAACTCGAGAACCGCAAGCTGCGCGCGCGCAGTGGCGATGCAGCGTCGCGACGCCTCGCTGACGAGTGGGCGCGTCAGTACCCAAAGCTCGAGGCGCAGGTGCGCGAGCTCGTGGCCGAGAACGCGCTGCTGCGCGACACGCGCGTACCTGCGAGCGAGATGAAGCGGCTCGAGGGTGAACTCGATGCGGTCGCAGCGCTCGTGCAGCGCAAGGACGCTGAGATCGACGCGTTGCGGCGCACGGACGCAGCGTCAACATCAACGTCAACAACGCCCCGCAATGGCAGCAGCGCACACGCTAGTCCGCGCGACTCGCGGCGCATGCGCGACCTCATGGCGCTCGTAAAGCAAAAGGAGACGAAGATCCTCGTACTGAACGACCACTTGACGGAGCTCATGACGCACTCGGCGCGGCTCCAGCTCGAGAACGAGTGCTACGTCACCAAGTTTGGCGCGCTGAGCGGACCGATGAAGCGAGTTGCTGCAGCGACGACGACAACAAACGCTGCACGAGTATCTTAGACTGTCGGTCGCGACTCCCGAGACTGTTGGGTCAGCAGGCTATGTACATTGTTAGCTCCAATCGACTGCGATGCGTTTTGTGAATGGCTATAGCATGTCTTGCTTCACAGTTGGCGAGTCGCTGCTGCTGCAGCACTGAACGACACAGCGTGTGTATCAGGTCAGTCAGTCGTCAGCTGAGGCACGACATGCTGCATACACGAAGGAGACGCGAGTCATCTATTCAGTCGATAGCGCTTGTGAGCTGCTCTTATACTTTACGAATCCATCACACACCTACTACTGTCGTACGACGTGGGTCGCTCTTACTCGCCGCCATGTGTGAGCACCAGAAGCTCGTAAGTGACGACTAACTTTGCCGCCCCCACCTCAGATTGGCTGGCCACCTCTGCTGTGTCTGCGTCTCGGCGACGAGTTGAGTGTTCTGCACACGCAGCATGCACTAGCGCATCGTCCAACCCGAGCTTGTCGTGCTTCGCGGGTCATCGCGGCCAGTCGGTCCAGGCGCACCGACGACGCCGATGCGGTCCTCGTCCTCTTCGAGAATCGGGAGGCCGCGGGCCGACTGCAAGTTGAACGTCCCGCGCTGTACATCAGGGTAACCGGACGCGAACTGGTTGTCGGTCCGATGCGAGCGCGTGTCAAACTCCCACTCCTCTTCGTCGTCGTAGCCCGACTGGAACGAGAACTTGTTCATCTCGGACGGCCGGATCGTCGACTCGTTGTCGCTGTCGTCCATGTCCTGGAAGCTCGGGCGCGAGTACGGGTCGAGCGACAGCGAGTCGTCCTCGCGCAGCTGGTGCGTCGCGTCAATGTCGCCGCCATTGTCCATGATGAACGTCGGGTCGGTCGTGTACCCCGGCGCTGCTGCTGTGCGCGCAGCTGCCGGCGACTTGTGCGTCAGAAAGTTGGACGACGACGCCCCCGTGTTGCTGCTGTAGCGGTCGAGCGGCGTCGCGCCGCCAACGGGAAGACCGGGTTCGCGGAACGGGATGTTCTTTGTGTTCTCCTCGGCGCGCCGGCGCTTGATGACACAGAACAGCAGCCCGACGAGCAGGATCAGGCCGCCGATTGCGAGGCCGACGTACAGGAACACACTGCCGTCCTTTGTCTCTGGTAGCGTCACTTGCACGGACGAGTACACGGCCATGTCGATGCGCGCGCCGTCAGTTGTCTGCATCGCGACGCGCGAGATGAGGAGGTACTCGCCGACTTCCGTGAACGTGTGGTTCGCCGAGTACGTCGCGATGCCGTTCGTGAGGTTGTAGTTGTCAAACGCGTGGATGTCGAACGTGCTCGTGTTCAGACCGGCGTACGTCGAGCACGACGTGCCCGAGTTCTTGCGGCAGCCGCTGAGCACCGAGACAGGCACGACCGAGTAGATGCCCGAGCGCGGGTCGCGCAGCGCGTCGGTCGTCGAAACCTCGGCAATGAGCGCCGACGCATCGGCCGTGAGCGTGTCGATCTGAAGCGACCAGTCGACATTGACGCTCTCGTCGACGAGCACGGTCTTCTTTGACACCGCGGCTTTCATGCTGCCAGGGCAGTTCTTGTCGGTACGCACTGTAATGTCCTGCGTCACGCTCGGGTCGAACGGCGACACGTCCTTTGCGGTCCAGCAGTACGTCGTCTTCGAGTCCGCGACGACACCAGCAGGTGCTGTGCCGACGACGTCGCCGACCTGCACAGCAAAGAACGTTGCAAAGTCGGCGCGCGCGTTGCCGCCAATGTTGACGACGATGTGCGCAAAGCCCGTGTACTTGCCGTCCTTGGGGATGATGATCTCCTGCGACCCGAGCACGACCGACTTGCCGTCAAAGTTGTTTGGGTTGTTCGTCGACGCGTACGAGTTCCCAATGCCGTCGAGCGCCGTGAAGATGTCGCACTTGCCCCAGTCGCACATGACGACGTTCGAGACGGCAATGTCGTACTCCTTGGCAGCGGTCGCGAGCGATGCGTTCTTGAGCAGGTAGTCGGGCACGACCGACGCCTTTGGTGTGTCGGGGAACACAAAGTTTGGGTCCTTCTTGCTCGTGTCGAGCCGCACAGTGTACTTGAGGTAGATGAGTTCGTTGCGCTTGAGCTTGTCGGCGATCTCGACCGAGATCTTGATCGGACACTTGTCGCCGACGTCGCGCTGGATCACGCTGCTGTCGTCGCTCGCCGGCAGCTTTGCCGAGTACTTCTCTGCGATGTAGTAGCAGTACGTCGTGCGCGCATCGTGCTTGTACTTGGTCCTGTTGAGAGTCATTCGCAGTCAGTCATTCGTACGTGTTCGCGTTCGTGTACATGTAGACTGGAGGCGATCGGTGAGGCACATTCTCTGGGGTCCTACATACGCACGTGCATACACACGTGCAAACGCACTCGATGCACGACAGCACAGGCGCACTGCTGCTCGGCGCACACGTACATTGTGGCGAGTCGACGAGGACGACGAGGCTCTCAGCGCGCGAAGGAAGGAGCCCCGAGATGCGACTGCTGCTGCAGGAGGCGCGTGTGTTTGGGCGTGCGAGCGACACGGAGCGCTTCGTACTTGGCGGCTGAACCAAGTGATGGTGAAATAGAACCCTGTGCGAGCGCCGCTCAGTCGCTGATCACCCAGCAGACTGCCAAAGTCTCCAGCCTCGTCCTTGCTCGCTCGCCGTCACATCGTATGCACATCATTCGAAAGCGCCAGTTCCGTTGTCTCTTGAAGCCAAACCTATCCAAGCATAACATTTAGGAATGACAGACTATACATTGAAAATTTACT
>JAADXO010000376.1:0-18703 GCA_023337825.1 Globisporangium apiculatum | reverse complement strand
TCAGCAGCGCAACAGCGAGTGCGAGACGCTATTGCACGTCGCGGCGCGCGCGCAGGTCACGAACGTCTCGATCTGGAAGACGCTGCTCGCGTGCTGCGGACTCGATGGCGTGCGTGCGCGTGACCGCTTCGAGCGCACGTGCGTGCACATATGGATGGCGTGGCCGCAGAGTTTCGCAGCAGCCGACACCAATGACAATGGCGACGTCAGCAGCAGCATCCGTGCAGTGTCCAAGCTGCTGCTGGCGGCCACTTGACGCGCGTCGACACAACGCGCGCACGTCCAGCGCGTCGACACAACGCGCGCACGTCCAGCGCGCAGGACGAGTGTGTGACTATGTATACTGGACAGACAGACAGATAGGCTACACCATACTTCATCGATGATACGTCGACAACTCAGCGACGATGCCAGTGGCTACGTTTGTACTCTAACGCGCTCTTTTTGCTAGTCAAACACGACACAAATTGATCCGAGCCTAAAACGATGTCTTTCTGCGTGTTGATGTGTGTAGGATGCATTTGCTACAACAATATGTGTTTGCTGGTAGTTTTGTCCATTTGCCAATGTGTCGCTGCTACACCATTAAATGTGGAGGGAGCTTAGGTTCGTTTGGTTATCATGAATAGATTGTTAGTCTCGACCTAGTTGACGCAATCTCGGAGATTCATCTACTTCCCTCCAATCCAGTACTGATGCTTTCAAAGTCGTACTGATTTGCTATTTATAGCGTTTGCTTCGAAATCGGGTCGTGTCAAGTGTCTTGAATTTGTATGCAGAAGTCGTGTCTCGTCCCAAGTGTCTTGAATTTGAATAGAGAAGTCGTGTCTTACTTTTTCCAAGTGAAATCTGTCTGACAAAAAGAAAGACAAACAAAACAACATTTGCGCCACACAAAACATACAGCACACAAAACACAAAACACTTCGTCCAAGCAGAGAAGCATTCGCTCTTGGCAGCAACAACGACGCCACCAAGCGAAGAGCTTACACGCGCGTAGAGACTAGCTGCTGCATTGCTTCAGCACACGCTGCTCGACCACTCTATCCTGCAAGCAAACACACGCACACGCAGTGGGCTCGAGCGTCTCTCCAGACACCGACACACACACACACACACGGGCGCCAATTGCAAGTGACACACAATGGCGTGGTTTGGACACACGCAGACGCTCACGAGCATCTCCAAGTCGGTCACGACGGTCGCAAGCGGCATCCTCGGACTCGAAGACAACCTTGCAACGTTTATGAAAAAGGTGCGTATGGACGCCGCAGTAGTCATCGCTGCATCGCATCGCTGGCATTCACACACTTGCCTACACAGGTGATCTACTACGACCGGTTCTTCCAGCGCGTGCGCGCAAACTTGCCAAAAGAAGTCGCAAGCACCGCCGCGCTGCTCTTTGCGCGCTGCTACGAGTACCGTGACGAGATCCGCGACGAACTCGAGTGCGGCTGATGACTGCCGAGTGTTGTATGCTAATCACTGTAGGATGCATCGTGACTGACAGGACGATTGCGCTGTATGTAACAGGTCGAGTCTTGCGTACGTCGCAGACGCCGGTGCGTTCGATGGCTCCTTGTAACTAGCTACACTGACGTCGCGTATGCCCGCATGACTAACGTTGTAGCCTGCGTGACTCGTGACTGTGCGTGCAGGTCGCTGGGTCGTCGGCATGGAGGACTGGAACTCCAAGATGGACAAGCGCGCGCACCAGATCAACGAGCTCGTGCTGCTTGCCAACTCGTACGTAGAGCAGACCTGTCCTGACTGACTGTATATCTGCATAGGCGCTAACGTGTCTGTGTCTATGTCTACGACTCGCACAGCTTGCTCGCCGAGTACGCGATGAGCGGGCGACTCGGCAGCGACGGCGCAAAAGACGAACTCGACGCGTACTTGCGCACGATTGCAACGTCCGTTGTGCTGCGGAACCACAAGCCGCCAGCAGCAGCCGCAATTGCTATAAGTCCAGCTGCGACTGCACCAACGTTGTCGACGCCGAGCTCACCGAGTTCGCTTGGCAGCAGCCGGCTGCAACAAACGACAGCAGCGACTGTCGGCAACAGCAGCAGCACAGACTCTGCGAGCGTCGAGTCGCTTGACCGCCCTCCACTCGAGCCACATACAGGCAGCGACGTCGACTATAGAGACAGCGACAACGACGCGTTCAATCCGTTTGCCCCGCGAGTCGTAGCGACGCCACAGCACTCGATTGCATCGAGTCTTGCGAGTCTTGCGAGTGCATCGACGTCCAGTAGCAGCGTCTTGGACATTGCGACAAACGACATTGAGTGCGACCTGCGACGTATCGACACGACCGATGACAGTGTTGGCGACAATGTTGCCGACCAAGACAACCACGCGCCCGATAGTCCTGTCGACATTGGCGACTACGAGTGCCTCGACCTTGCGTCGATCCCCAAGTACAGCGCGTTCAAGCCAGCGATCCGATCGCATCAGCAGCGACTCACGGCCGCAGCAACAGCGACGACGGCTGCGGCTGGATATAACGTACCGATGACGCGGTCAGTCGACAGTCTTGCGACGCGCATAGACAGCAACGAGCTTGAACGGCCACACACAAGCGACCACATCAGCAATAGCTTCCCGTCGCTGCGGCAGCGTCGTCATGACGGCCGAGTCGCCACGTACAGCCGCGAACGTCGTCAACCGCATCGCCTCGCCGATTTGAGTTGCTCGTACGACTTTCAGCGCGAACAGGCGAACAATCCGTTTGCGTCGCCGCCAGCAGCTGCGCTTGCGCCGCCACTGCTGTCGGTTGTAGCCAACGATACGCTTGCGCTTGCAAGTGGTGTCAGTGCGGAGTCGTCGGAGCCGCCAGCGCCCGCGAGTGCAACGCAGCAGATCGCAGATGATACTGACAGTTACGACGGTGACCACGATGCCGAGAGCGACGCGACGAGTGCGCTGATTGCAGCGATTGCAGCTGCTGCCGAGGACGACGACTACGACCTGTTTGGCCACGCAACGTGAGGTCGCAAGCTGTCGGGTCAGTCAGTCGGTTGACTCGCGTGGATCGCCGAACAGAGCAGCAGGTCGTGCCGATGCGGCACGTAGCAGACGAACGGCGAGAGCAGCAGTCGACAGCGCTAGACTCGTCCGTGGCAGTGGACGTCAGAGAGCGCGATATGTCAGTGCCACGTGCACTCGCACCATCCGCGAGTTGGTCGTAGGACGGCGTCAACCGCGTCAACCGAATGACGCGCAGCAGCAGTGCGACACCGTCCGAATCGGCGATCGAGACAGTGGTCGCACGACTGACGAGCGTCCCGGACAGACTGCTGCTTGCAGTCGCTTTTGCCGCAGCGTCTTCTACTTCTTTGTCTGTCTGTTGAACGAAGCGACGAGCGAATGAACAAGAACCCGACAGATGGGACTTCCCGATTGATCGTGTGCGGTCTTGCAGTCCATGAAGACGATGCCCTGGCCCGCTGTGTCGTGCTTAGCCAGGCACTCACTGTATGCCCAAGTCCTTGCTACTGACCCCTCCAGCTCGCGATTCCACTTGAAGCACTCGAATGCTAATAGTGACGTGTGTACTCTTGACTTCAGTATGCCTATACGGCAGTGGCCGCCGCCACGTCATCCTCACCATCGTCACTCAAACTTGCCGCGCACGTGCGGCGCAACTTCGACGCGCAGCCGCTTGCGCAACTCGTGCAGCGGTGTCTCAAACTCGTTCTCGTAGCGCGTGTTCATGAGAAACGCGGCGTTCGCACCGGCGCGGCGTGCCCACGGAATGAACGTGCGCAGCAGCTGCCGACGCTCGTCTGCAAGTCCCAAGTCCCATACAGTAGTCAAGTCAAGTCAGTCCGTCCAACCACCCGACCAACGAGCTGGCCAACCGACACATATACACACTAACAAAGCAAAACCGGTACACAACCAGTATAACGAGCCAACAACGTACCCGACGTAAGCCGCAGTGGCCCCACGACGCCGCTGAGTGCGCACACTGGCAACTTGGTCTGCGCGAGCTCGACGTACTTGAGCGCGATCTCGCCAAAGACCGTCGGCGGCAAGCCAAAGAGCACGTGCCAAAAGTCGTGGAGCTCGCGAAAGCGCTGCATGACGTACGCGAGTTCGGCGTCGTCGACGAACCGCACGAGCGCGCGGCCGTCGGCTTCAAACCTGAGACAAGTATGTATGAGGCGCTGTCCTATCTGATCGAGTGACAGATCGATAGAGTGAGAGATAGACAGAACGCACCCGTGCGCGTCCATGAACTGCGCGTACGCAAAGCCAAACGAGTCGGTCGGGAGCGCGCGGAGGTACGTCATGTCGATCTGATTGCTGCGAATGACTGGCCGCTCGGCGAGGATGCGCGAACCGACCGGGTCCGAGCACATCTTGGCGTGGATGTCGCGCAATGCGTCGCGACCTGCGAGTAGCGCATTGCGTGTGAGTGGATGCGCAGTAAGAGGTACTTGCTGCTAGTAGTGCTGGTCGTACCGGTGACTTCGCCGAGTGCTGCGAGCATATCGCCGCGCTCGGGGTCAGTAAACACCGAGAATGCGGATGCGACGGACAGAACGATCTTTTGCGTCGGCGTCGTTGGTCGGTGCGTCGCGTAGAGCACGCGCTTGTGCGGCGCACCAGCAGCAGGTCCGAGTGGCGACACGCTCGTGGTCGTCGCTGCAGTCGCTGTTGCTGTTGCGAGTGCGCGTTGAGCCGTCGTTGCAGTTGCGCGCGTCTTCATTGCTGTAGCGACCGAGGCTGCTAGTGCTGTTGCAATTGGAGCGCGCGCGTGCACGAGCGCCTTCGCTGCGCACATGATCGTCGTAGTCGGCGCCATCGCTATGATCTCGCTAGCTCGCTGCTAGTTCACGCGTGCTCTTCAAGAGTGCGTGTCTACGCTCATCGCAATCGGAAACTAAATTGATGCATTTACGAATATGTGTCCTTGAAAGCTATGAAATACGGCTTGTGCGCTAGCAGAGATGTCAGATTGCAAAACTTGTCGTATGAAGTCTATTATGCAGTATATAGACCCAAGTATTTCATTCCGAATCAACATCAGAACACTAGCGTTGACAACGCTTCTCATCGCGCAATAACGAGCAGCAACTCAGTGCGCGTGCTTGCGTGTGAGAGTGAGCGATGGCGACGACGCGGCGCGTGTTCGTGCAGTGCGCGACACTCGCTGGCACGCAGCTGCAGATGAGCTCCCCCATGATCGCATTCGTCGCGCCAGAAGACTCGTGGCGCCTCGTTGTGAACGAGTTCCTCATGGTGCGACAGCTTGTGACGATGCGTGTCATGCATGCGAGTGTGTATGTCGTTATGCTACTGGAGACTCTCCCTTCCCTGCGTGTGCTATGCACGGCGCGACTGGTACTGATGCGCACACATGTGTTTGCCTGCATGGCTGCCTCTGCCCATCGGCTCATCTAGAGCTGCAACGACGACGAAGTCGAAGCCGACGACCGACCTGCTGGGACACTCGAGAGCTGCCGCGTGCTGCACGCAAGTACGTTCCTCGAGATCCGCTTACCAAGCGACCTCGAAGACAGCAAACAGTACATATTGTGCCCATCAGCTGATGCGTTTGAAGCCGTTTTGCGCAAGCACGGACTGTCGCCACCCAGCACGTTGACTACCACTTTGACTACCAACGACATTGACGATAGCAACGATAACGACAGTGACGACATCAACGACAGCTTTCGCGGCGCGTATCGCAGCGACCGCGAGTCACTTGCGCTCTCGGACCAGCTCGAGTCGCTCGAAGAGCTCAGTTACTACTTTGACCCAACAGGGACACTGCGGCACTGCGCGTCGAACGAAGCAGTCGTGGAGCTCATGAGCGACGAGTCGCGCGCGAGTGAGATCGACGAGATCGTCAAAGCCGCGATCTTCCACATCCAAATGGACATGTTGGCCGACCTCACGTTCAAACAGGCGCACGTCCCGATCGATCCGCGACCGACTGAGCCGCTCGAAGCGCGCTCGAGCGTCTTTCTCTCAGCCGACTGGCGCACGAACACTGACGTGCTCGTCGTGATCAACGGCGGCCGTGGCGTCCAGCCTGGGATCTGGAGCCGCGACTTGCTCATCCAAGAAGGCTTGGGCGTCGGTTCGATGCTCCCAGTGTTCCGCAAAGCACTGGCTCTCAAGTTTGCGGTCGTCGTATTGAATCCGTTTACGAACAGTGTGAGTGTGAACGGCGCGCGTGTGCCGATCCGGAGCAATGCGACACCGGACGAGCACGTGCTGTACGTGTGGGACCACATCATCAGTCGTGCAGCTGCAAAGCGCGTGCACGTGCTCGCGTACTCGTTTGGCGCCAAGCTCGTGACGACGCTGCTCCAGCAGCGCGAGGCCCAGGTTGTCAAGCGGCTTGCGGGTCTCGTGTTTGCCGAAGGTGCGTACCAGATTGATCCGGTACATACATCGCCGCTCGTTGGCAACTTTCTGAGGCAGCACGCGATCAACTTTCGAGCCGACAGTAGCGTCGTTGCGGGTGCGCGCATCCCAGCAGCTGAAGCGCAGCTCTCGTGCGCGTGCGTCTCGATCGGCTCCCTCGCAGCGGCCGTGCCGCTTAGTGTTGCTGTCGACTCGGGCCGCCGCAGTCCGTCATCGTCGGTTGGTCTTACGAGTAGTAGCAATGGGACGAATGGTCCGGTGACGCCGCGTCGCAACAGCAGCAGCAACAAGGCGCGAACGATCAGCATTGCGCTCGAGACGTCGTTCGCGTACTTTGCTGCTGTGCGCGACCGCGGCTGCGACGCTCAGTCGTTCCTGCTCGAGTCGGCCGCTCGCAGTAGTAGCAGTTCGTCAACCTCATGGCTCGGCCACGTGCGCGAGCGCATCCACTCGCTCAAGCCGCGCAAGCACCAGCGATCGATCAGCACGCTTGGTAGTCACAGTCATACGTCCTCGTCAACATCGTCAGGATCATCCGTAACGTCGTCGTCGGCTGAGCGACCGCCAAAGAGCGCGAAACACTCGCGGCGATCGGACGCATCGAACTTGCGGATGTCGCTACTCAGTAGCGGCCGCGGTGGCCGTGTGTTTGCTCCGCCGGTGACGGTCAGCGACTTTGATCTGATCAAAGTCATTGGCAAAGGCGTGATCGGCAAAGTCTTTCTCGTGCGCAAGGTCGACACGCGCGCCGTGTACGCGATGAAAGTCATTCGCAAGGCTGCAGTCGTACGCCAAGACCTCACCGAGAACATCCGGACCGAGCGCCTGATCCTCGAAGAGATCGACCATCCGTTCATTGCGCGCCTCTGCTTCTCGTTCCAGACGAAGGACAAACTGTATCTGGTCACGGACTACTGCAGCGGCGGCGAGCTCTTTCACCACATGACCGACGCCGGCTTCCCGTTCGAGCTCTGTCGGTTCTACGCCGCCGAGCTCGTGCTTGCGCTCGAGCACTTGCACCGCGTCAAGGTCGCGTATCGCGACCTCAAGCCCGAGAACATTCTGTTGGAAGCCTCGGGGCACCTACGGATCACGGACTTTGGCTTGTCGAAGCTCAATGTCGTTGCTGATCGAGGGGCCCAGACGCTCGCGGGTAGTGCCGAGTACCTCGCGCCCGAGGTCTACGCGATGCGCAAGTACGGCTACGCAGTCGACTGGTGGTCACTCGGTGTGTTTCTATTCGAGATGATCACGGGCGTCCATCCGTTTGTGGACGAGAACCGCGACGTGATGGTCAAGAAGATCCTGACGCCCGGTGTCATGCAGACGATCATGCCGCCCGAAATGCCGAGCGACGCAGCGTCGCTGCTCTTTGGGCTCCTCGCGTTCAATCCGCACGAGCGCCTCGGGTCGCGCGGCGGCGCCGACGAGATCCGCGCGCATCCGTTCTTTGCATCGATTGCATGGGACAAGTTGTTGCGGCGCGAGGTCGCGCCGCCGTGGCGCCCAGTTGTCAAAGACGAGCTCGACGTTGGCAACTTTGACGCCGAGTTCACGTCCGAGCCAGTTGTCGACAGTGTCTGTACGCCACACCATCAGTCGGTACTCATGAGCGCAACGTTTGACGACTTTACGTTCGACCCGACGATCTCGAGCATGCGGCGACGCGAGTCGTATCGCGAGTCGTATCGCGAGTCGTAGGGCGTGCGTGCGTGTGTAGGGCAAGCTTAGGGCGAGTAAGTCGTTAGACGAAGGTATCGCAGCAGTCGGGTCGAGGGACTTGACGGATAGTGAGTGCGTTGTGTGTTGGACGGACGAGCAAGTGACCAAGGAGCTTGTGACGGAGTTGTCTGTTAGCTTGGCCTAAGACTCGAACGGTCAGTCATGTCGAAGGCTCATGTGGGGTCGTTCGAGGCGATTAGGAGATCTCCGATACTGCTGAGGTGCTGAGCCTTGCTGCTTGACGGTCATCGGTTTGCACATGCCACTGACCTCGATCGACACTCGCGAACACGCGCAGAACGAGCTGGCGCCGATCGCGGGCACTCGCCCGTTGGCTTGCTGGCCTGAGTGGTAGGCAGTGAGTGGTATTGGCATTGGCAAATCGAAGACTAGCGCAGCTCGTTGGCTGGTTGGCTGATTTGCTTTGGCTGTATACTCGAAGCAATACGCGTGGCGACGCACATGTTCATCCACCATCTGCCTGTCAATGTATGACAAAGTCGCGGCGCCACGACGTCGAGGCTGTTCACATCGAGGACGCAGCAGTAGTGCTGACGATGTAAGATCGAAAGGATGCTCTGTCAAAGATCGCCGTGACTGGACTCGATGGCGTCCATGTATCGAACGCTAACGACGAAGTGGCTGGTGGATAGAGCATCCTCACCTCATGAGTCGACGGACATCGCTGTGAGCGTGCGGGACGCGTGGAGGCATTGCATGGTACTAGACCAACATATGAGATAGTGGATCACTCGCTCGCTGCGTGCATCGTCACTCGAGGTCGTGATCTCGACGCTCATGGCGCTTGTGACTCGACGCAACCGGCGCGCATGGTCGATCATCGTCACGCGAGCAACTCAAGACAGTGGCTGTCATATCGTGCGAGCGCGTCGAATGGCCACGCACCAACCAGTCGCTCGCGATCCTGAGGCGATGCACTTGTCGTGTGTCATGCAGCGACTGCAAACGAGACTCGTTGGAACACAATTCCGAGCCAAATGCGTATCATGCAGACCTACGCTAGCGCATATACCTTCTCACACCAGCTGCTCGAAAGATCGCAAGCGTCGAAGGAAGAAGATGCACGTAACCGCTTGGCTATATGCGGGCGGCACGACGGCGGTTGCTCACTCTTGCTTTCGCTCACAGCGTGAAAGCTGCGCGCCGCCCATCAAGCAATAGCAACTCGATATCCAGCGCTGCACACGCGCACATTGGCACCCGAGACACGCGATCAGGTAACGCGGCATCTTGTGTTTGCGCATGGCTGCACCCACTCGCTCTCTTGCGCTGCTCGCGCACTACCGACGTACGTCTCTGACTCGCACTCGCTCATACATGATGCTTGACGTCCAGCAGCACGCGATCCTGTCGCTACCACGGCCGCACGTGTGTCCGACGTTTGCGATCTCGACCGTCGCTACACCGCCGTCAACACCATCCTCGCGACTGAGCCATCGCGTCAGCCGTCACTGGTCGAGCCGTCTACGTGCCAACATGAGCTCGTGTCTGAACCTGAACCTGAACCTGCGTCGCGCAATGCCGGCGACTGACAAGACGAGCGCAGCTGCAGCTGCAGCGGTCGCGTCGCCATTGCACAATACCGACAACAACAACAACAATGACGACGACGCAGCTGAACCGCAGGACGAGAACGAGGTGCCGCCGCTAATGTGCGAGATCGGCATGCCGTACGACCTCAAGCACGACGTGCACGTGCACTACAACTTCCAGGAAGCGCGCTTCGAAGGCGTGTCGCCGAGCTTTGCCGAGTACATTGCAACGTCCTCTGGCCTGTTGAGCTCCTCGAATACCAAGAGCTCAGCACCAAGTGGTAATACCGGTAACATGTCACCGGTCTCAGCGCTCTCGGCATTTGCACGCTCGACGACAACGCGCGTCAAACGGAGTCGCACCGGCAGCTCCTCAGCTGGTGTCGGCGCCTTCACGAGTGCGCCCACGACCCTCCCACCTGCCACGACCTCGACAGTCTCCATTCTGACGACAACCAATGTCAATAATACCGGTAATACCGGTGAACCAGCCAACCCGCTTGCTTTACTGAACCAGCACTTTCAAGTGCCGTATCGCCAAGTCCCGCGCCGTAGCGTCGTTGGCTACAGCGAACGCATCCCCGCAGTCCTCGTGATGCTTCACGACCACTTTATCGCGAAGCGCGGCCACTTGGCGCCGCACATCTTTCGCGAGTCACCAAACAAGGCAGAACGCGACCGTGCGATCCGCGAGATCAACTCGGGGACGTTTGCTGGCGCCGACCACGACGTGCGCGTACTTGCCGACCTGCTCAAGCTCTGGTTCCGCGAACTGCCAGTACCGGTATTCCACGCGATCCGTCCCGACGAGATGGAGCAGCTCGTTGCGGCTGGTGGCGACGTCGCAGCGGCGGTGCTTACGCGCCTTGGACCGCTCGAGCAGTCGATTGTCTTGTGGTTTGCCGACGCGCTCGCGCATGTCGCAGCGTTCCAGACGACGAACCACATGGGCGTCGACCAGCTCGCGATCGTGATTGCGCCGAATCTTGTCCGTATTGAGACCGCAAACCCGATGCTCGCAGTCGCGCTGTCGAAAGCGTCGGTCGACCTCTTTCGTGCGGTCTTGCGGGCACGGTTTAACGCACGGCAGCAGGCGCTGGACGCGTTGCCACTGGATGGTGAAGTGGTTACGGCAGTAGCGGCAACAGCAGTAGACGCAGCGCCAGTGGTCCAAGTACACGGGTCCTAGTGCCGCCGCGTCATTCTCTCATCCTACAGCGACTGCTTACTATCCTACTAGTCTCTTTATCAGTCGTCACGCCCACTTAACTATCAAACGCATGAACGCACTCACTCGGTCTGTCACTAGGTCTCTGACGCGGTCATGCCTACGCTATGGTCCACCAGTCCGCCGTTCAGATAGTTCAGATGGTCAGTCGGGTCCGCAGCCACTCCGACAATGTATCAAGCGTGAGCGAGTTGACCGACCGGAGCAACGACACAAGAGACGAATCTATGACGACCTGCCCTACATTAGTCACTCGGCGCTTGTTTCTCTAATACAGGTACGGCTGGAGCTTGTCGATCCGGATCTCGTTCTGGCACAGACTCTCTTCGAGCGCCGCCATTGCATTCAGGTAGTACGTCCGGTCTTCCAAGAACTTGGACCGCGCTCGCCTCCCCATGCGCTGGCGCTCGTCGATGCTCATGAGCAGAATGTGCTCGACGCCCTGCTCAATGTCGGCAATGTCGACGTGCGCAAGCGGCATGAACAGGTCGCCCTTTGTTTGCCACCACCAGTCGTGCGGCTTACCGACGAGTACGCCGCTCTTGTCGTCGACGAGCTCGTTCATTGGCGCGACGTTTGTCGTCAGAATGAGTGCACCAACGCTCCGCGCTTCGTTGATGTAGTGCCCAAAGCCCTCGGTCTCACTGGGACAGAGGTGCAAGCCAATGCGGTTCTGCAGGTCGTTCTTCATCTCGAGTGGCTCGGACCCGCACTTGTAGTCGACGTTTGCGAGGCGCCAGTCGTCGGAACCTCCAAACGTCTCGTCGATCCACGCGCAGAGATCCGACTTGATCACGCGCAGCACGAGCGTCGGCCACTCGGGATGCATCGCCCATGCGGTCAAGATCACGCGCGTGTTCTTGAACGGACTCCAGCCAGCGAGGTGCAAGAACGTCGTCCAGTCGCGCTCGATCTCCGGTTGGTAGACATCAGCGCTCGTGTGCTTTGTATACAAGACCGAGTAGCTGAGCTGGTGGCGCGTGCGGTACTCGAGCACCTTTTTTAGACCAATCCGATTTTTGACAATCATGACGCCTACAATAGGGTTCGCCAGCTCATGCCGATCAAAGAACTCGACGTTCTGCATCATCCAGATCGCTTTGTCCGGTGGCGCATCAAAGTGCGGATAGTACTTCTTGTCGACTGGATGGCGCTCGAGGTAGATGTCGATGACCGACGGCGGCATGGCGACGTGCGACGTGCGCGACGCGTAGATCGGCCGGCTCGATGGGAGCGCGTGGAGATACAGTTCAAAGTCGAGGAGGACACCGGGGCTGTCGGACGGCGTGATGAGGTTGATGCAGTACGCCGAGTCGGACTGCAGCGGCTCGTGGCCCTGGCCGAGCGCCTGGAGGAAAAAGCCTTTTGCGATCGCGACGTCGTCGTGCCGCTGCTCAGCAGCTGCTGCGTCGGCGAACTGCTGCTGCTGTTGTACTAGTGGATCGAGCAGTTGAGCAGCCGACAACTTGCCGCGGATCTTCGGTGTCGGTGTCGCTTTCAGCGCTTTGAGCTTTGCGTCGCGCGCAGCTGCTTCGTCGCGCTGCGTTTCGGCTACGAGCTGCCGCGCGAGCTCTTTTGGCGAGAGGTACAGCGATTGGTAGAACAGCCGCATCGGTGGCTGGAGCTCGGTGCTCGTGCCGCCGAGCACGCTCTTGGATGCGAGCGTCGTCGCGTTGCAAAACTCGGCGTGGAGCTCGATCTCGGGTAGGAATGCAAAGAAGAGCACTTGCACGAGGCTCACGATGAGCAGCAGCAGCAGCACGCATGCGCGCAGCACGTACGCTGAGCCGGTTGAGAGCTCGCTCATGTGGATCTATATACGCGGCGTACGTGGGTGTGTAAGTGTATGTGTAGGGAGTGAAAAGCGTGGGTGTGCGTGCGCAAGTGGATGCGATTCGCGTCGCTGTCGTCGGTCGTCGTGGAGCGGTGCACACGAGCGCACAGAGCTGCTCGTCGGCACGCGAATCGCTCCCGTTGCCACGGTTGTCGTCGATGTTGTCAGGGGGTTTGGACGCGAGGCGATTTAACGAGGTCCAAATGCTTTTGTGTACCGCATATACACAGTCTATCACATGCTCACCTCTGACAATGCGCGATTGCAATCCGAACAGGAATTCCAGACACGAGATTCAAAATTGACTCTGTAGCTTGCAAGTGTATACAGCAATCGAATCGATCCATTCGATTGTTTCGTCCGATGTTTCAGTTGCTTGTTGTATACTTGCCACGTTCTGCTATCTCGCTGTCACAGCGCGACTGCCCGATCTCCTCGAACATGTCAGCAGCAGCGCGGCGCTCCGGCTGCTGCGCGCACGCGCCCAGCTGCAGTGCTACGACGACTGCACTACTGCTGCTGCTGTGTCTGCTTGCGATCGTAGCGACTGCACATGCCGAGTACGTTGGCGCACGCGCGCCGAGTGGCGCGTCGTGCCGCGTGTTCGTGCTCGCAGGCGACGAGCAGACGCGGTTCGCGCTCGTCGAGAGCTACGTCGAGCAGGACGGCGTCGACGTCTACGACGACTTTCCCGCTGTCGCTCGCGGCATCCACACGACGCCGCTCGAAGACGTTTATCGCACACTGCGGCCGTCGTTCCTCGCAATCCAAACGTTCCTACGCGCACGCCCTCAGCCACTGCAGCTCGAGCCACGGCACTGCCACGCGCATCTTATGACAATTGGTCCAGTCACTCGAGCACTCGACGCCTCACTCCTCGACGCGCTGTTTACACGCGTGCACGAAGACTCGATCGAGGACGCGCAGTTTCCGTTCCTACTCGCACGCGACGACCTGCGCGCGTTGGGTTCCGAGCGCCTGCGCTTCTACCTCGTTGCTGGTGCGAACTATCTATACGGCCGCGTCCCAGCAGCGCTCACACCCGGCGACGATTCGCTCTACGGCCTCTTTCGCTACACTAACGACTCGGCGTCGATGGCATTCGATGTGCTCGAGCGCTGGCGCCGCAGCAAACGGTCAAAACAGCGGTACGCGCCACTCGATACATCGGATCTGTTCAGCCGCGAGTACGAGGGTTACGGTGCTGCCGCTTTGCAAGCAGCTGTTGACAAGCAGTTGATAGCGACTGGCGATCCGAAGCGCCAGCACGTGTGCGTCCCAACCGCTGAGTACGTAAGCGATGCACCGCAGTGCATGCGTGCGATCCACGCTGTTGTGCGTGCTGGCAACGCAGCGTGTCCAGCTACTAGCTACTGTGCACTCGGCGGCGTGTCGCAGCTGCAGCCGCCGCTCCATACGTTCGTTGCTGCTGGGCTGTTTCGAGCCGCTGTGACATTTGCGAGTCGCGTATTGACGCAACAGCGCGATGCTGGTGATTCGCACGCGCCAACACTCGAGTTGCCATTGCCGACGCTCGCGAAAGTCCGCAGTGCAGCAGACTATATCTGCAAAGTGCCGCTTGCAATGCTCCAAAAAGCGTCGAATTCGGTAAAGTACGCACCCGAGCGCAAAGCCGACTTTGCGTGTTTCGATATGTGCGCAACGGTCGTGTTACTTCAGACGTTTGGCGTTGCCAACGCCGATGCGCGCGTGCAGTTTGGTACAAGCGAAGCAGCTGCAGCTGACGAGCAACGCGCATGGCTCACAGGCGCGTTCTTGCATTTGGACGCACTGCAGCAGCGTCGCGCATTTGCAGTTGAAGCCGAGCTGCTTGCAGTGCAAGTCGACGCTGGCGTCCCAATTGGGTTGTACCTCAGTGCGTTGCTGCTTGTGGTTGCACTTGCGTTTGTATACGCAACGAGCGGTCGTCGTAGCAGCAGCAGTAGTCGCTATATAACGCGGCGCACTAGCAGCAGCAGCAGCAGCAGCTACGAGCGCGTTGTGAACGGCAGCAGCAAGGCAAAGCAGCCGCATGCTGCGACAACGACGACGCAGGCGATTCTGTTTATCGACGACGCGAGCGAGTGACGAGCGAGTAGGTCGGACTGTAAGAGAGAGCGAGTTGTTGACGTCGTCGTCGCGTCCGGTGTTTCGTCACAGACACGCACGCACGCACTCTTGTCTTCCTCATTCTCTTGCACTTCTTGTTTGCTGGCTGGCTTGCTCGTGAAGGTTGCAGTGAAGCGATAGAGTGACGCTCTCAACGCATTTGTGCGCCTTGGAAAAGATGTGCAAATTCAAGCGCGGATGATTATGAGAACAACAATCGATGCACTGATACAAATATGCTGCTGCTTGGACATCTCTTGCTTATGTCAAGCAAACACAGGATTCCGAATGTGGTGTGGTGCAAATGTGGTGCAGCGCTTGTTCTTGTTTGCGGACGACGCTTCTCATTCGCAACTGGCGGATGCGCTTCAAACAGCAAGCTTCCCCCATCAAGAGAGAGAGAACGAAGGCGCGTACGAGCAGCACCGTCACGCCACGGCAGTAGCTCATAGCCCACACACAGCACACAGACAACAGACAACAGACAATATGGCACACCGCAGCAGCACAAACGCGCAGGAGCTCGCTGAGAGCATCCTGTCGCTCTACGACGTTGGCACATCGAGCGACGACGTGATCGCCAAGTACTACCTCCCAGACGCCGTGTTCACGGACCCGATGCTCACAGTCACGGGGATTGAGAACATCCAAGCGCAGTTCCGCGCACTCCCAAAGTTCATCAAGTCGTCGAAAGCGACGCTCGTGCGCGGCTCGATGGCGGGCTCGGCCGTGCTTACGATCGACAGCTCGGTCGCGTACCGCCTCAAGCCGCTCCCGAGTCTTATGCGCGTGACGATGCGGCAGTTCACGGTCCTGGAGCTCAAGAACGGCAAAGTCGCGTCGCACACGGACCACTGGGACGTCTCGAGCGTGCTCGCGAACATCCCGTTCGTTGCGTTCTTCTACGCCAAGTTCCGTCCGATGTTTGGCACTGCGAGCTCCGCTGTGCTCAAGCGGTTGATGGCGCCGCAACGGTCGCTCACTGCAGCTGCGATGTCGCACACGAACGGCGTCAAGACTGCCGTTGCGACGCAGTGAGTGGAGCAACGCGCTTGTGTGCGTGTGCACTTGGGATTTGTATGCACGATTGACCACATGCGAGAGTGAGAGCGCAAAGAGTGTTTGTACGAGAGCCAGAGCGACTGACAGCAGTGCCAGGCAGCAAGCAGTGTGACGACGACGAGAGATCGCGGCAGTGTCGACGAGCTGATCGCATTCGCTGATTGGCTGCTTGAGTAAACAGCTACTGCCGCAATGCAGGACTCGGATGCAAGAGTGATTGTAGATTGCAAGAGTGAATGTAGGTTGCAAGAGTGAATGTAGAACATGGCGCTCTCGTTGTGAGGTATGTATCATCCAACTCAGTGGTGGGGCAGCCCGAGGCCTGCGAACGGGTCGCGGCCGCTTGCTGCTGGCGCCTGCCGCACGTACCCGACGCTGCTGCTGCTGCTGTGATGCGCAGCACTTGGCGCCATGAACGTACTGATGCTCGCTGCTGCGTTGACGCCAAATGCGCTGCCAGCCATCGCCATCGAATGCTGCGACTGGTGATAGCCCATCGCATGCTGCTGCGGCTGGAAGCTGTTCATGTGCACACCTGCGTGGTGGTGACTCTGGTGGCCATGGTGGTGGTGGCCGTAGCCATTGCCATGGCCATTGCCGTACGCGAGGTTGGGCGACGCGAGTGCGTCGAACGCGCTAAAGTTCTTGCTCGGTGGTGGTCCGACTGGCGCTGGTGCTGGAGCAACAACAGCGCCAAAGCCGCCAGTCGTTGGCTGGAGCACACTCGCGCTGCTCGCACCGAACGGGTCGAAGCTCACGGGCTGCACCGGTGCCGGAACCGCAGCAGTCGAAGCGCTGGCGCCAAACGGATCAAAGGTCGTGGGTGGCGCACTAGCGCTAAACGGATCAAATGGCTGCACCGGCACCGGTGCTGGTGCTGAGATCGGAGCCGAAGCTGCTGGCGGCGCCGAGCTAAACGCTGCAAAGTCACCAAAGCCGTCGCTTGCAGGTGTCGGTGCTGGTGCGCTTGCAAACGCACCCCAGCCGTCGGACGACGTTGGCGACGTTGTTGCAGCAGCCGCTGATGGCGTGGCAAACGCATCAAACGTCGGTGCTGCAAAGTCGAGCAGGTTCGTAGCTGCTGAGTATATGAGCATGAGTGATGGTCAGATCCGAGCGAGTCGCGATACGATCGTTGGACCAAGACAATACAAACGCACCGTTTGCAGCAGGCGTAGGCGACGTGCGGCGCTGGTTCGCACTGCTTTTGCGCGTCAGTGACGGTGTCGACGAGGCCGACGATGGTGCAGCAGCGGATGGGCTGTCGTCGTAGAACGCGCGGTCATTGTAGACGCGGTTGATAAACTTCTTAAAGTAGTCGACGTGGTCCTTGTCCGTCGGCTTGCGCATCTGCGATTCGTCCCACGTGCCGAGCCACACGCGCTTGGCGACTGCGTTGCCGCCGCCGTTCTCTTCACGCAGCGCGTCGACCTCTTCCATGCTCCAGTTCGACATTGACACGCTCTGTTACGTGTATGTGCGTGTGTGTAGAGGGCATGACGCGGACCGTCAGTCGCTAAGCAGCTGACATACAACGACAGACACAGACAGACACAGATGCATATGTGCAGCCGCACCTTGACGCGCATCGAGTAGCTCTGGTGCGCGCTCTTGCAGTTTGAGCACACGAACGTCCGGAACTTCTCGCAGATGTTGCCGTGGCCAAACTTGTTGTACGCGTCGCAGTTGACGCAGTACTTGTTCGCCTCGATCTTCTTGACCGCGTTGAGCTCGGTTTCGGCCGTCATGATGGTAGTGGCGGCTGACGATGAGAAGCTAGAAGGAAGAGGAGGGAGCGAGGGAGCAGCAGCGCGCAAAGCTGGAAATGCGGCGCGCGGGACGACTGCGGCAGGCAGCAGCAGCGGCCACGCACGACGTGAGTAGCGAGAGTGGCAGTGCAGCACTACTGGCGCTATTGATAGATAGCGTGAGTCTGAAGTATGCTAGTGAAGTAAATCAGAGATCGTAGCTATTTCTGGATGTATCGTATTTTCGGAACAGAAAGTGTGAATTGAACATACAGCACGCAGGTAATATGTCGAATGGGAGTGTTATCTGGACTTGCTCACTTGGTTCTGACTTCCGACCTACACTAGAATATTTCGAGTCGAAATTAGGCTCAGCGGTGCCACTGCTGAACGTTTGGCTCAGACATGATTCTTCCTCTGTATCATAAAATGTGCAGTTCATGCAGAGCGACATCGATGAATGAGTCGTTGTTCGATGAAGTAATATTTTTTGTTAGCCACAATCCGACGATTTGGTCATTGGAAAGTCGACGATGGCAAAATTATGAGCAGCAAATCAAAATTGCTGAAAACAAGCATATTCAGCCAATCAAAATATTTAGCCTTGACGATGTTCCCCACAAAAACAAACTGCACATGTCGAAATGGGACAGACTAGTAAGCGGCATATCGAAAGCCCTTGATGAGTTCCGGCAACCAACTCAAAAACATTAGCCTTGAACATTTGTACCGAATCATCAGCAACCACTCACGTGCGAATGGGAGAATATAATAATGATGAGAGATAGGTGGTTCATCCTAGTACGTAATTGATTTGATTGTACACAGACAATTTGGTGTGCATTCATAAATGTTGAATGTGCATAACCACGAGCAGAGCAGTGTAACAATGTTTGTGGCTCAAGTTGTGTCAATCATACACATTTTTAACTATGTTAGGTCAACGCAGACGCTTTGCTACAAGTAAACGAGCAAAACAGCTGCAGAAATTCAGATCTTCGATAACACTCGTTTCTCTGCTAGTCTGGGATTGTGCTGTAAACGAACGTATGCACAC
>JAADXO010000375.1:0-18723 GCA_023337825.1 Globisporangium apiculatum | reverse complement strand
TTCGTCGTTCAATCCGTGACAACGACCAACGACGAGTAGGAGGTGATCGATCTGCACGAGGACAGCAACGTTAACAAGCGATGCAGGAGAGTCTCAGCGGCGAAACAACATCTGCAGGCGCCAAGCGCGCGCTTGCCAAGGTGCACAAGATGCTGCAAGCGAAGCGCAACGCGCTTGCACATCGGGACTTTCGTGAAGCACTCGAGGTGCGTCGTCAACGCGATCATGTTGTTGGGTATGCGTATGTGCACCAATGGTCCCATATCGATCTGTGTGCTGACTGCTGTCACACTCGTCCGTCTATGTGTATCAACATCCAGGAGTGTCTGAAAGTCGAAGCGAGTGCGAGCGTCAAGATCCTCGGGTACCGCCTTGCGAGCCGCTGTCCGAGCTGCAGTACGTTCGAGACGTGGCAGCTTGTGCTCGACGCAGTCGTAACCGAGCTCGCGAGCTCGCAGAACGCGTCAGTGTTGCTGTACGCGATCCCACTGCTGCAGCAGATCCCGCTGCCACTCGTCCTGAGCTTCCTCGTTGCAGCCGAGAAGGAACCCATGAACAAGCTGCGCGCCGTGCTCACGCACGAGCAGCTCGACGTGCGGACTGCTGCGATCGCAACACTGTCGCGCGTGACGCTGAGCGTCGCGGTGGCAATTCTTACAGCGGACGCGCTCTGTGCGTTCCCGTTCGAGTCGCACGAAGCGCGCGTGTGCAGCCAGCAAGACGTCTGGACGATCGTGACCGACACGTGGAAGCTCGTGTTCCAAGCGCTCTTTACGCTCGATGCAGCCAGTACGGACGCTAGTACCAACGCCAGCACTAACACGGCTGCTGCTGCAGTCGCTGGTGCTGCGTTCGCAGCGATGCGCATGCTCTTTGCGCGCGGCTCGGCCGTGTCTGCACTCAACAACAACGTTAGCACCACCAACAACGAGCCGCCGCCACTCGCACAGTCGGCCGTGAACGACCTCGTCGCGACCGTGTTCAAGGACGCGTGGCCGCGCATTCTGTCGCTCCAAGCGACTGCAAAGCGCTTGCCGATTCAGTACCAAGTCGACGCGGCGCTGTGGCTCTCGATGTTGCTCGTTATGATGCTCGACAAGACCGGCGCACAGTGCCCTGGCGTCGCGCTGCCGTATCTCGTCATTGACGTCGAGAGCAGCGCAGGCGAAGATGGGGACGACGACGACAGTGTTGGTGGTGCTGATCGTGGTCAAGGTACCATCGGCAGCGCTGGCGCGCGCCGTACGCGCATCGACCAGCTCGCAATCGACATGCTCGCGTGCTGGCTCCGGCCGCTGCTCGCGCGCAACGCGACGCTTGCACAGAGCACTACACTGTGTCGCGCAATCGCCCTGCTGCTCGCGCATCCGCTGCTCACGTATGCGCGGCTCTTGCACGCGCCAGCACTTGCGCTTGCATTGCTTGCGCAGTGCGGCTACCACCGGCGCGCCGACGTGAAGCTCGAGATGGGCGAGCTGCTCGTGCGCGTGGTTGCGTGGCTCGACGCGCCGACGTGCTGTGCGCTCTTTGGGCGAGTCGTCGAGGCACTGAGTCTCATGGAGCGTGAGACGTGCGTTGTTTGTCTATGCTGCAGTGTCTGTCTCTGTCGCTGTTGCTGGTCGTCGCGTGTACTACACACTAAGACAGTCGCCTCCATTGCGCTTTCGTACGTGCTGCTAGTGACCGCCAGGGACTGCTTCAGTTGCTCATGGACGCGATTTGCGACCGCGTCATGAAGCGTCAGGACTTCCTCCTGCTCGAGTCGCTCTGCGCGCTCGACTTGTTCCAGCAGCCATCATCACTCACCAGCAGCAGCTACGCGAGACGCCCGCAACGTGTGAGTGGCGCGCAGGTCTTTCGGTGTCTCGCACACGCGCTTGCGCTCGCCGACGACGCAGCACTGGACGCCAAGTGCGTCCAAGTCGCGCAAGTGATCGTCCTCAAGGCGTTCGCAGGTCTGCTGCTCACCAAGCCCAGTGCTGGGATCAGTAGTACGAACGAACAGAGCAGTCTGCTGTGCTACGTTGCGCTGTTGACGCAGCACGTGCAGCGCGCGCTGCATACACCATCGCTGCTCTTCCGCGAAACGCTCGAGCTCTTTGGCTGCGACATACAGCGCGCGTGGCGCCACGTCGCGTCGATTGACGTGCGCGTCCAGCTGCTCTGGGTCGCGCTTGCGCTTGCATCTCGAATGCCCGGCGTCGTGTCGCTCGAGGCGCTGGTCGAGCAGCTCTGCGCTGTCGTGCACGAGTCGCTCGCAGCCACCAGCACCAACAACACGCTGAACGAGCCGCTCTCGAGCAGCGCAAACGCGGCGTTCGACGATGGGCGACTCGGTGGTAGCGCCGGTGTTGGCGTCAGCTCGGCTGCACCGTGCGCTACTCAGTCCGTCGCAGCCGAGACGCTCGTAGCGCTCGTCGACTGCGTGCAGACGCTGCGGACGCTCGCGCCGCAGTTCGCGTCATTGATCGAGCGTGCGTCCGAGCAGATCTTGCAGTACACCCAGACGCACGCGTCGCCCGGCGATCACGCGTACGTCTAGACTGCTCTGAGGTACCACTCATCGCAGCGTGATGCTGCAACTGTGGGACTGACTCTGAGTATCGTTGCTGTTGCTGCTTGCAGCCTTCAGGAGCTACTCGCATGTGCGCCGACAGCCGCTGACGCTGCCTCTCAGCGTCTGTTTGCGCTCGAGGTGTTCCACCCAGCACATCTGTTCGCGCCAAGGAAGCACCAGCGAGCGCTCCGTGCAGCCGCGACAAGCACTAGCAACGTGACTGCGCTAACAGCAGCTGCGCTGCGCGCCGAGAGCGACAGCGACGTCGGCGTCGTCGTGACTGGAAGTTCGGACCCGCTGTCACTCCGCGTATCGTTTCGGCAGCCCGTCGACGGCCACGACGACGTTGTCGCGATCTGCGTGGCGTGCTGCAACACGACGAACCTCGCGCTCTCGGACTTTGCGATCCACGTGCGACCGCTCGGCGCGGTCAAGTGCACCGACAGCTCGAACGACCTCGTGCTGCGCTTGCTGCAGGGCGGCGGTAGTGCAAGTGGCGGCCTCGCACCGTTTGGCGTCTTCAAGGCCGAGAAGCGGTTTGCGCTCCAACGGTTCGCGCACGTGACGTTTGCGTTCCAAGTCGTGTTCACCGAGGTGGACACCGCAGCAGCCGACGACAATGGCGGTGCGTCCGAAGTACTGACGATCCGCCTCGCGCCATCCGAACCGTTTGTGCTGCCGTTCACTGCGCTCTTCCGAGCACCTCGCGCACAATTCACGACTGGCGCGTTCTTCCAACGCGTCTGGCAACGGTGTGTGTGTGTGTAGACGTCCGATCAGGTGCTTGGTATCGATTGCGCTCGCTATTGATGCACGAACTGACGTAGTGGCTACTGCGCCTGCTGACGACGACAGCGCGGAGGCGACGTGCCAGTTCCCACTCGTGTCTACGCTCGCCCAGCGTAGCAGTGACAGCAGTAACAAGACGCTGTCGCTCTGCCAGCAGCTCGCGACGCACTGCAGCGCACGCGTCGGTATCGTGCGCGACTTGCTCGTCGACACGCCCGTGCACATTCAAGTACGCGCTTCCTTCAGTCCGTCTGTCTATTCGTCAGCTGAGCTTGGTCCGGAGTACGAGGTACTCATCGCCATGTCGATTGCTGTATGTACTGCTATCGGTTGGATGGACGTGCTGTGCAGATGGCGTTTGTGACCGAGACGCGATGGGACGAGAGCGTCGTTGCGTCCGTGACGCTCACGGCCTCGGACGCAGCAACGCCGAAGCACTGGACTGGCGTCCTCGAACTGCGCTCGACTGGCGCTGTTGTCCACGAGTTTGTGAAGGCGCCGACTGCTGCCCTCGCTGCGTTCTGCGGCTCCGAGGTGCTCGAGATCGCTCGTGTTGCGCACCCGTCAGTCGCGGTGGCGCCGCCGCAACATCCACTGACGGCATCGTCGCCGTGTGAGTTGCCAGCAGCAGCAGTAGGCAGCAGCTTTGCAGCGGCGATCGACTTCCCAGGCGCTGACCTTACGGTCGGTGCACGCGCGAGCAGCAACAAGTGGGCGGCGTCGCCATTCGACGGCAGTGGCGATCCGTTTAGCGGTGGTAGCAGCGGCGACCAGCTCCGTCCAGCTGCAGCGGCCACTGCCTCCGGCTTTGACGATCCATGGTTGTGAGCTGCGAGTCGTCGCGCACCGCCTGCTACGATAGTGTGTACTTACGGGACCGAGACGCGAGCGCTAAATACAAATGCAGCATCATCATCTTGTGTAGTTCGCTTCGATTTGGCTTGACGCTTTTCGAGACTGCTGTGATGTGGATACAGCAGTCGGTCATGCTGAAGACGACGTCTAAGAGATGGAAGTGCTTCGAGTGGAATGCTGTTTTGTCAATTTGTTGTAAGCTCGAAAGATTGGAAGGACGCAAGGTTGTGCTCATTGTAAAAACGCTATCATCACATAGGTTTGCAGGCAATATATGTAGCTTGCGCTGTCGTATCATATATTTACAGCTGTATCTCTCACAGGCAAACTATAAAAGCAGGTAAACATATATTGTCCATTTCAGGTCTACATGTATTTTGCAGATGAAAAAGCGCGCGCACTTGCAAACGCCCAAATACAAACAGCAACAAACAGCGCGACACCTCGGTGGCATGGAGGAGGACGTGGCGACGACTGCAGCGCGTGCGTTTGCGGACGCTGCAGAGAACGAGCCGCGCGACGGCCGATCGCCAAGTATCAACACCAATACAAGCAGCGACAGAAGCAGTAGCGTAAAAGTCGCAGTGCGTGTGCGGCCGCTGAGCGAGAGCGAAGCTGTGCAGTCGAGCGAGCGCTGCGTGCGCGTGACCAGCGCTACGCGCGTCGTGCTCGGCGCCAAGCAGTTTGACTTTGACGCCGCATTTGCGACCGACGCGTCGCAGCAGCATGTGTACGAGCAGGTCGTCGCGCCGCTCGTCGACCGCTTCTTCGAGGGTTATAACGCGACGGTGCTCGCGTACGGCCAGACCGGTTCGGGCAAGACGTACGTGCGTGCATCCGTCTCTGTATGCGCTACGTTGTGCGCATGTATGCGTACGCACAACTGACCGAAGCCACTGCTGCGACTACACACGCACGACGCAGGTTCACGATGGGCAACGACTTTAAGCTCAGCGCTGCGTCTGAGAACCGCGGCATCATCCCGCGCACGATGGAAGCCGTGCGTATCACTCTCACTTGCATCGATGTGTGTATCTCTCTCTATGTACAGGCTCTGATCCATTGCACTGCTGCATGCTGCGTGCGAGCAGATCTTTGCGCGCGTCGAGGCCGCGTCGCCGACTGCGCGCACTGTCGTCAAAGTCTCGTACCTCGAAGTGCGTCACTGTCTGAACGAACGAGCACATGTGGCGCCACTGCGCTCACACTGACTGACTGTCTGTCTGTATCTGTCTGTCTGTACTACCGACCAGATATTGAACGAAGAGATCTACGACCTGCTCGCGAGTGCACCAGGCGCTACTGCCACCTCAGGGCTGACAATCCGCGACGAAGGCAAGCGCGGCATCGTCGTTGCTGGCTTGCGCGAGCACAGCGTCGCGTCGCTCGCACAAGTCGCGTCGCTACTTGCAACTGGCGCGCTCCAACGCGCAACGGCAGCAACGACAATGAACGCGCACTCGAGCCGCTCGCACGCTGTCTGTACGCTCACAATGACGCAGCACAGTAGTGACGACGATGGTGATGACAGTACAACGCGCGTGTCCAAGTTCCACCTCGTCGACCTCGCGGGTTCCGAGCGCGCAAAGCGGACGCTGGCACACGGCGCGCGGTTCCGCGAAGGCGTGAACATCAACCGCGGGCTCCTCGCGCTTGGGAACGTCATCCACGCACTCAGCGACCGGTCGCCATCAACATCGTCAGCAACAGCGTCAACGGCAGCAACGACGCACGTACCGTATCGCGACTCGAAGCTCACGCGGCTACTGGCCGACAGTCTGGGCGGCAACAGCAAGACGTTGATGGTCGCGTGCGTGAGTCCAGCGCGCGTCAACACGGAGGAGACTGCGAATACGCTGCGGTACGCTGCACGGGCACGTCGCATCGAGAACGCAGCAGTCGTCAACGTCGACAGGAGCGAAGTCGCAGTGTTGCGGCAGCAGGTGCTTGCTCTACAGCAGCAGCTTGATGGGACGTCTCGCGCGTCAGTACAACGCAGCAGCGCTGACACTGTCGATGCGTTGGAGCGCGAGCTCGCCATGTGGAAGCGCGTTGCGAGTGCGCGCGCTGGCGAGCTGCGCGCAGTGCGCGACCAGTGGCATCGCGTCGCCGACCACGTGCTGCGCGTCCAGTCCGGCAGCAATGGCAGCAACGTCAGTGAGGCAGACAACGCACTGCGGACTGCGATGACGCTTGCACGCGATGCACTCGCATGCGACGCGGCAGCAGCGACATCGTCAGAACTGCCACTGCTGTTGCCAGTGGCAGCGCCAGTCGGGACGCAACAGCTGCGCGCCGACCTCGCGAGTCTCTCGGACGTGATTGTCGAGAAAGAAAAGATCGCGCTTGCGCTTGCGGCGCAGCCAACGGCGTCAGCTGCTGAAGCGCATCTTGCGGACCTCGCAGCGTCGTACGACCGCTCCGTGCGCGAACTCGAGCGTCGCGTCGCTGCACTCGCACACGAGCTTGAGCATGCGCCACCCACCAGTAGTGATGCGAACACGAACGATGCAGACGCGTCAATCGACGACCCGTCGAGCCACGTGCGCGCGCAGCTCGCAGCGTTGCAGCGCCAACTCGAAGTCGCCCAGCGCGCAGCTGCTGCGTGCCGCGACGTTGTTGCACTCGGCGGCTCAGGTGCGACTGCTATCGCAGCACTCGAGCGCGAACTCGTCGACTTGCGCAAGCAGCGCACGGCGCTCCAGCGGCGGCTGCGCGATGAGTGCGAAGCGCATCGACGCGCGACGCGCGCACACGCGCAGCAGATCCTGCAGCTCCAGCGCCACGACCAGCGCCAGCAGCTCGAGCTCCAGCGCCTTGCAGCCGCCCATGCGAAGCAGCACAACGTGCTTAAGCGCAAGACCGAGGAGGTTGCGCTCGCGAACAAGCGCATGCGCACGATGGCGCCGACGCCAGCGAAAGCAGCAGCGACTCCGATCAAGACACCAGTCAAGACAGTCCAGTCAGCGCTGCTGCGTGCAGTCAACAGCAGCACCGGCACTCTGGGTTCGGACGCAGCAGCGCGTGTGCTACAGTGTAGTGCGAGTGTGCAGCGCGCAGTCGTAGCTGCCAAGCGCGCGCTCGACCGCACAAGCAACGCGGAAGCGGACGACGCAGCAGCTGTAACGCTGCGGCGCACGCTCGCACAAACCGAGCGCATCGGTATGGTGCTGCCGGACGATGCGCTGCCGCTGCATATTGTCACGAGCAACGCGGTCATTCGCGCACTGCTCGACGCAACTGCGGCGTGCGACAGCAGCAGCAGCAGTTGTGCGCACACTGACACCGACACAGCCGCTGCACTCGACGGCCTGCGCAGTCTCGAAGTGCATCGCGTCGCGCTGGAGCACGCAGTCGCTGCGCTCGAGCGCGAAGTACGTGCGCTCGTAACAGCGGCGACCCCAACGACAGCCATGACAACAACATCGAGTCGCTTTGAGCTGCAGTCGGAACTCGCGGCTGCGCAACGTGAGATCGAGACGCTGCGACGCGAACTCGCAGCTGCTGCGACGATCCTGCCAAAGCCAAAACCAAAGCCGAGACGCGCAGCAGCAGCAGCCGAGGACCTCGACGACTCGATCGTCGTCTCGAGCAGTCCAAGCAGCGCAAGTGCCGCTGACGATAGTGACTCGGACTATGAAGACGTTGCAGACTCAGCTGCACAGCGCCGCGGTAGCAACGCTTCGGGTCGTCGAGCGCCTCGCCTCGCAGCGTCTGCTGGTCGTCTAGTAAGTGTCGCGACTCTGACTAACACCAACAGTGGCGACCTTATGGATGACATTGACGCGCTCTTGGGGCTGCCGTCGGTTGCTGGCGTACCGCTCTGCTGCGCGTGCGCTGGCAAGTGCGCAACACGTGCGTGCGCATGCAAAGAGGCGCGCAGTGCGTGTGGTGCCACTTGTGCGTGCAGCACCTCACGGTGTCTCAACCGCGACGTCAGTCGTGAGGCAGTCGGTACTGGCCACGTGCGTCCGTCTCAGCAGCACGTCGACGGCAGTCGCGAGGTCACATCGTCAAAGACGGCTAAACACGCCAACGGCGTCAGAGACAAGGAGAACGCAGCGCCAGTGACCATCGTAACACCTGCGACGCCGCTCTCGAAGCTCGAGCAGCTCTGGCCGCGCGCATCGGCCGCAGCAGCAGGGCTGACGCCCAAGACGCCGCAGCGGCGCCAGCGCGAGCCGCAGGACCCGACAACGTCAACGACGACGACGCCCAAGAGTCTCATCAAGCCGCCGAGTCGGCGCTTTGTGCTCCAGTCGATCACTGCGAGCGCACAGAAGCAGATCGCAGCGCTCACAGCGCACATCAGTACCAACAGCGCAACTGGCGGCAACAGCACTAGCACTGACCGGATCGACCGCTTCCTGTAGCCATCGAGAGTGACGTCTCCGTTTCACCAGTCGCCACCATTCCATCGAGGCAAGTCCATCAGTCTCTTCATTTCTGCTGTGTAGCTGCTTCGTGCATTTGTTTGGCTCGAGCGACATCGTGGTGCGCGTCGTGGTGCGAGGTCGTGACGTCCGAGTCCCCACGGCTCGCGCCACGCACTGTCGTCACTGTCGCTGTTGCTGCTGTTGTCTGTCCTACGCCTCGCCATCCATCCGTCCATCCATCCTTCTGTCTGTCTGTCCATCCGACCAACTGACTGTCTCAGAGTCCTGACTAGCTAAAGCGCTGGGCGTCGAGCAGGTCCAAGTCCGCGAGCACGTCGTCGTGATCGTGATCGTCGCCTGCGTGCGTCTTGTTGTTGCTCCCACGACGTCCAAACGCTGCAGTGTCATCGTCATCATCATCAACATCGTCTTCGTCGTCGTCCGTGTCGGAGCCAGCAGCCGTCGTGCTGCCGCCGCTGTGACGCACGACTGTTGGTACAGACGTAGACACAGCAGCAGCGCGCGTTGGCGTGCGGATCGTCACGCCGTCTTCCGTCGCAGCAGCGCCAGCTGTCGCAACACCGCCGCCACTGCTGCTCGCTGTGCTGCCACCACCGGTCTTGCCCTTGTCACTCGACCGCGACTTGGTGCGGATCACGAGCGCGGCTTCCTTGGGCTTTTGGTAGTAGTAGCCACTACTGCCATTGTTGGTACTCGAGACCGACGCGTACTTGGCGCGCTGCGCCCGCGCTTTCTCGTCGCTCCGACGCGCGAGGAAGCGCTGGATCGCAAGGCGTTCGCGGTGCGTCATGAACGCCATTGGTGCTGCGTCGTCGATCACGAGCACGAGCTCCTGGTAGTCGGGCGTCCGCATCGCAACGAGCTCGTCAGCTGCGACAAACTGGTACGTCACGACTTCGAGGATGTCGCACGCGTCGCGATGAAACGGGATGCGCGCGAATCGGAGCTGCGTAGCTGGGAGACCAAACGCCGCGCTCGCGACTTCGGCCAAGTACGTCTGCGGGTGCGCGAGCTGCACGTCTTTCGACACGACGACTTCGCACCGTCGTGTTTTGCTAAAGCGCCACGTCGACCGGTCGACAAACACGAGCTCGACGACGCGGTGCTCGGGGCCGGCGTCTTCCGGGACGTCGAGCACTTGGACAACGAGACCGCGGAGTTCGTACACGGCCGAATCGGACGCATCGAGGAGCTTGCGGCCGTCGACGAGGATCTGCGTCATCGTATTCTGCCGCACGTCACGGAGTCGGAGCTGTGTTGGCAACACGTCAGGGCCAATCAACTGCTTCGCTACGAGCAGCTGGTGGGCACGCGCACGGATCGCTTCGACCTGCATGTCTTCGCTAATGACCATCTGACCAGCGACGACAAACTCGGCGTCGTCTTTGCTCGCAGTCAGCAGCACTTCGTCAACGTCAAAGAGACTGTCGATGCGCGCGTCGTCGTCGTACGGGTCGCTGCTGTTGATCGTAGTGCCAGCACTCGACGCTGTCACCGTCAGACTCGGCTCGAGTGTAGCTGCCGACGTAGTCGGAGCCACTGACGCCGTTGCCGACTTGGTGCGATGGAGCAAGAGGCGAAAGTTGTACTCGCCGCGCTCGAGCGGGACGCCTTCGAGCACAAACAGCGTGTGGTTCGCGCCGATCGAGAGGCTGTAGAGCGTACTGTCGATCGTCTTGATCTCGACGCCCGAGCTGTTGACGCCGCGCAGCAACTTGAACGTCTCGGGTGCCAGACCAATAGCTTCCCCAATCTTGCTCTTGAGCGCTCGGACGGTCTCGCGCCGGTCGATGCGCACGGATGCAGCAGCGCGGCTCAGAAACTTGTAGTTCACGACGATCGTGTTCGCTTCGCGGTCAAAGTAGTCCTTCGCGGGCGACGGTGCCGCGAGGTCGGCCGTTTCCTCCATGTACACGTCCGTGCCGTTCGTGATGTGGAGGTTCAGGCGAAGACGCAAGTTGAGCACCGACGGGTCGTCGCTCTTGGTCAGGACTTTGACCGGCGACGTGCCGTAGCCGTTCTTCGTGAGGAGCCGCACGTGCGACGTCGCTGCGACATGGAACTTGTGGGCGATCACAGCACACAACGTCCCGAGCGTCGCGTTGTCGTCGACTTGGATGCACCGCGCGAGCAGGTCCGACGAATGAGCAGTGTCTGAGGAGGAGGTATTGACACTGTCGGGGTCGACGAACCGCCGCACAAAGAGCTGGAGCTTGAACGGATCGTACGGCTCCCACTGCTCACCGTCGCTCTTGACTTCGACAAAGAGCTGCTGGCCGGTAAAGACGCCCAGTTCGGTCAGCGTCCTGTCGTCTTTGCCGTCAAACGCGTCCGAGAGCATGCTGTTGTAGTCGTTGTAGCCACGGAGTCGGACGTTTGCAAGCGACGTTGGGACAACCACGTCGGGTTCACCTGCAAACGCGTCGCGTGCAGCTGCCAAGGCCTCGCGCAGTGTGCTCGTCTTGTACAGATAGAGCGACTTCTCAACGTTCTTTGGCTTCGCGCCTTTCATGAAGAACCGCACGAGCACTTTCTTGGCCATCTCGATACGCTCGAGCTCGGCAGCTCGCGCCTTTGCTTCGTCGGCAGCGAAGCGCTCCTGGAGGTACGATGGGATGCTCGCTGCTGGGATTTCGTTCACGTTTGCTTCTGTTGATACAAGCCTGTACATGAGCATGTACGCGCACGTACTGTAGCTCATGCGCGCGCTGTAGGACGAGCCAGAGGCGCCGCTACCGCCAAATGCGGTCTGGAGCTCGTCGTCCGAGATCGCGCTCACGTGCGAATCGTTAAAGTTGAACCACTGGCCGGTTGCAAACGACTTGATGTACGCGTAGTAGTGCCCGCCGAGCGCACTGCCCGAGTGAATGAGGACCGAGTAGAGCTCGTACACGTGCGGCCCGTTGCGCGCAATCATCTCGTGCGGGTCAAACGTTGCGCTCCACGTATCGAATTCGCCTGAAGCTGCTTGAGCTGCGGCTGCAGCTTCAAGTGGCGACATCTCGGCACTGTCGTCGAGTCCGCTACTGACAGTGTCGAACGCAAGCGCTTGCGTCTCGTCCATTGACGACAGTCGGCGGCCGACAGCGTCAGTACCACCACTGCGACCCGCCACAGTGTCGCTTGTTGCTGGTCCTGCTGGTCCTGCGGCCGCTGAAGCTTCCAGCTCGTGGCGCTCGATCGACATCTTGCGCGCGACCCTACCACGCTGCGCTGCGTTATCGCCGCTCACGTACGAGTTCATGTCGAGGTACTTGGGGAACGACACGCGCGAGTGGAGCTTGATGCGGTGCATCGTCGCGTAGTCAAAGTCAAAGCGCTTGAGCTGGAGCGAGAGCAAGTACGGCAGCTTGGCAAACTTGAGCCCTTTGATCGCGTCGCGCTTGGTCGCACAGCGGTCGCAGTTCCACTGGTTGTCGCCGTTCAAGAGTTCCGGCCGCAGGAACAGCTCGATCGCTTCTTCGACGCTCTGCATCATGACGTCCGAGCCAAACGGTCGGATCACGAGCGACAGGTCGAGAAAGTGGTCGATCCGCGACGACTCGTAGCCACACGCGTGGCACTGGACATAGTCCTTGAGTGCGCCTTGGTACAGATCGTTCACGAGCGTCTCGTTCACGGTCCCGCGAAACGACGTCTCGATCGCGTCAAAGAGCACGCGGCAGAGCTCCTGGACGTCGTGCTGCTGAAAGACGTCGGCGCCAGTCCAGCCAAAGCTCTTCGTCAGTGCTTTCGTACTGATCGAGTCACTCGCACTCACTTGGAGCTTGGCAAAGAGCTTCTGGAGCTGGAACGGGATGTTGTCGTCGCCATTGTCGACATCGTCATCATCGTCCGTATCGTCAGCTGGTGGACTGGTAGTCAGACCGTCAGTTGAGGTCGCACGCTGGCGGCCAGTGAACTGCCACTGGTAGAGTCCTTTGCGGAACTCGGGCGTCATGAACATCGTCTGGAGCAAGCTGTTCATGTAGCACGTTGCACCCTGGTTCGAGAGGCCGGTGAACGGATTCTTGACTGCGCTGCTCTTGTACTTGGTATAGTACGCAGCCGACGGCGACGATGCTGGCTTGTTGGCGACTGTTGGGCGGTCGTCGTCGTCGTCGTTAGGCGAGTCAAACATGTGCGCGTACGCTGGTTCGTTGTCGTCGTCCTCCGAGTAGAGCGTGAGTGCAGTCGACGTCGGTGCGTTTGCAACCGAGACGACAGGCGACGACGATGTTGCGTACGGCCCAACGTAGCGATCGTACCTGCTGCTGCTCGCATTGTTGTACCCGTCGTCGTACTCGTACTCGTCGTAACTGCTTGTGCGCGGCAGTGTTGCGAGCGCCGAGGCCATTTGCTGGCGGTGCGTCTCGCCATCGAGCTCACCTGCAGCTTGTTGTTGCTGCTGCTGTGGCGGCTGCGATGCAGCGGCTGCGTTCGCGTGGCTTTCGGCGGCAGCGCGCTCCGTCACCTCGGTCATCTCGCTCGCTTTGTCGGCGCGGATCTCGTTCTCTCGTCAACTCGCTCCCGATTTGTTTCCACCCACGCAAATCCGCGTTGTAGTCGAGCACTACGGCGAATCTACGCTTTTAGCCGCAGAGTCGAGTGAAAACTACACGTTTGTGACAAGCAAAAGTGGGTTGCATAATGGTTGCAAGAACGCAAGCGAGCGTCGAGGTGACAAGATATGAGCGAGCCAAGATGAACGAACGAATGTGAGGTGGTGCAGATGCCATCCCCTCTCCTTCGTTCGGTCGCAAAGAGAAGGAGAAGGTCGCTATCGGTGCTTGCAATCGTTGCCATCGCAGCAACGCAACAACGACAACAATGCTGCCATGGCAACGAGCACGACTTGTGTGACAGCGGAGTGCAAATTCAGCCGAGCAACATGCACAAACAACAAACAACAAACAACAAACAACAAACAACACACAACAAACAACAAACAACAAAGCATGCAGGTGTTGATGACAAGCAAGCTGATTTTTGTTGTGTTTAGTGCTTTGTGTGTTTGTGGTTGAATCGATCGTCGACAGAATCGATCGTCGACAGAATCGATCGCCGACAGACACTGCTCGCTGCTGCACAGACGTATGCTGCTTCCACTGCGCGCAGCAGCGAGCGGCTTGCCAGCGCAGCTCATGCCGACCCGCAACGACTCATTGCTGCTGCAGCCGGCAAGTTGCGAGACGCGCGAGTCGGACGATCGGTAGCGATGCAACGCGGTCGAGACTGGTCGTTTATTCCTCGTCCTTGAGCGCCTGCTTGGCCGCGCGCGCGAGCTCCTTGCAGTGCGTGTCGAGCAGGTCGCAGCCCGAGTACTCCCACGGGAACGGCTTGTTGCGCAGCTTGAGGTACGCGTACGGCGGCTGCTCCTCGTGGTGATCGTGGTCGCCGCCAAAGTGCGCGACCGCGTTGTACGCCGTGAACACGGCCGTGCCGGCGATCATCGCCTTCGAGATCTGCGTCCAGCGGATCATTTGCTCTGATGTGTGCCCGCACACATGGTGACGACGGTGTCAGCGCAATGCGACAACGACACGCAGCATCGACATGCATCACTGAGGCTGCAGATCCAAATGGCAAGTAACAACGCACCCTTGGCCTCGGCCTCGGTGGCGCTCGACATCTTGCGCGCACCGCGAACGGACTGCGCGGCAACGCGGGAACCCTTGGTAAGAAGCGACTGTGGAGGAGCAGACGGCAATGTTAGTCGATCTGCTGTGCGAGACGAAGTCAACAGACGTGAAGGTGTGTGGCACGAACTCAATGCGCATGACGTGGTGGCAGGCAACAGCACGAGCGCGTGCACAAAGTACACACGATGTTCGTTGCACTGCTCGTGTATTGCGCGCCGCACACACGAACGCGTCGCACATCGTACACACATCGAGTGGCAACAGCCACAACAAGGCAGACAGCAAGGGAGCGCACCATTTTGGAGGTTGGGCGACTTGAGCAAACTGGAGGCGCTCACACGCCGACTTCTCCCTCACAACCCCCGCCACACGAACGCCACACGACCGCACGTCTATCGCGCATGCACAATTAGACAATCATACTAGCATCAAGTTGTGGCTTGCTAGCATTTCTGTACGCCCACTAACACCCGTCAGCACCCATTCACAATCACGAGCGGTCAAACCGAACCGGCGGAAATCGAGCGAACCGAAAGAACCTTAACAACAGTATTCATTGAAATGCTCTATATACTCAGACAAACAAATAAACATCAGATAGTTTTAGCAAACATCGCTCACAAAATGGCATGGAACAATCTAAACATAATGCAGTTCGTACTGTAGTATTGAACTATCACTATTGATATCGTTAAAGAGCACGAACTTCAGTTCGGCATTTTCCGTAGCGGGCATGTGTTGTATTGATTGCAAATTTAATCAAAATTAAACTCGAACACAAACTGAAGTCATTCGAAAAAGCACTATAGAGCAACCAGCATGACTTCCAAGACCAACAGCAGCGACCTCTGCCGCCGCCTCTTTATCGTTTGCGAGAGTGCACGTATTGTGGCACCGTTTGCCGCACGTGTCAAGTCTATCGGCAGAGATTTGCGAGCGTTCGGTATTGTGGACACCAAGGTCACGATCGTGTATCGTTGGATGTCAAAACTCGGAGCACTACGTCAGCCTTTTTGCTATCATCGCCAACCCAACCTTGCTCTGGCTCCGCTTGAAGTCGGCAGTCAGTTGGCCAAAACCCACTTTTCATTTCTTCGAAGCATATATTCGGCGGATTCCATTCGGTTCCTTGAGGTGACAACTGCAGCGCCAATCAAGCTGCTGCTACCGCTTTGGTCGTGGCGCTTATCGGTTGCACATCTCATCGGCTAAATCGTGCCACGGGAACCCTCCTTAAGCGCGATTAATTCAGTGTCGTCTCTCATTGCCGAGCTGACACAGCAGAACAACCTGTATGCGCTTGCGTGACACACGCACTAGCTGCCACTGCGTGCTAACACGCACAGGAGCACGTACCACATGCTCGAACGCTACCTGCTTATTCGCGACGATGCCAAGACGTTGACGCAGTGTTTGATTTGCGTCCTGAATCCTCTACCCATCGACGCATCGTTGCACTGGTCGATGGCCGTCGCATTCACATCAGTGTGGCTAAGAAGATTCAGGACGAGAAGTTCTCGATGGCGAGTATTCAGGTGCTCCTCCACGTGATCATTCGTTCTGTACCACCGATCAACGAACAAAGCATCTATTTTTTGTTCTGTGAACAGGTCTAAAAAATAGGACAAGTATTCGAGCTTACTGATGCTGAACGTCAGGCGCTGATGATCCCTTCAAGTAACAGCAAGACATTTCGGATGGTGGGCTGCCACTCAAGAGCAAGCGCAGTGTAGAGAAAGACTTTGCGACGGCTGTACTAATGCGCCATCTCTCAACTGAGCACGCTAGATACAGAGTGTATTGGCATCGTATGCTTGGTACCGCCGACGAGCAACCTATTCGAGCGCCTGCTCTCTCATGCAAAGCTTATCATGACCCCTTAACGGACGTCTGTCCTGCTGATCTACATTGAAATGCTTCTATTTTGCGTGCAAATCGCTCGTTCTGGAACGTTAAAACCATCGCGTATGCCTTGTCACGCTCGAATGACGAGACTGAGTAGATTGCATGGCCGTCGATTGTAAGTAGATACCATCCGATTAATAATTACCCCTGCTATATGGATTGTATCTCGCATGGTTTATGGACTATTTTGTATACCGCAAGACTAACACCATTTCAATAAGATGCGCAGAACTTTCTAGCTCTGGTTCAATATACATATCTGGAAAGAACAAACAACAACATACATCGTTCAAAACATACGTTGTCTGCTGCAATTCGTGTCGTATACATGATATTCAAATGAGTCAAAGTGTAAACTCACATCAAAGAAATTGATCTAAAACATACTAGCAAACAAAACGATTCAATATCGGTACCAGCAAGTACAAAGGTGACAACTAACCAAACAATTAAGTCAATGATAGCCCTGATGTTTTCGTACCATACCAACACCTCGCAATATCACTAGCGCCATTTTTGACAAAAGTATTTGGTTCCACCTATCACATACACACATCATCTTCGAGCAAGCGACATTCTCCCATTTGCTTCATGCCATTGTGCTCGACATCTGATACATTGATGCACATCACATGTGTTATGCCACTACTAACACAGCATATTGTTCTGTGTCTGCACGACTACATTAACCCATTTTACCATCTATCCGGCTATGTAATATGAAGGAACTATGTAGGAACTAGTGTATGTGCGTTACATGACGACATTTGACATTTCGTACATTAACATTGACAGTAAAACAATGTATGTATTTCAATATCTACTGATAATTAATTGTTATCAATCTCTACAGAACACATATCGTAACAAAAGTGATGTCAAGTGTATATTGGTCAATGAAAATATTACTGCAAAAGTATTCGCGTTTGAATAAAACAAATCATTTTAACAGTCACTGAAAGTTTCGACCATAAAAAGGACAAAAGTAGTTGGGTTTGGATAAAACCCAATCATCTTTACATTCACTGAAAGCTTCGAAATATACTACTGTGTTATTCTTTTGTCTGATTAAGCATATTTCATGTTATCAACGCATTTGAATTGCGCCATCCGCGCTATATTGCCTCACTACTGCACAAATTTTTAATCATCAGCTGTTTAGTGATACATTCATGTATATAAACTTTTCAACCATAACTACACATAAAGCGTTTATCAAATACGAAAGGGAGATGGATTACGGTTATGGCCAGAATAAGACTCAACAAGCATGCTAGTACGATGTTGAGAACGATCATCAAGGTGTTTTGCAAATGATGATATTTGATTCCAAACGACATCAGCAAAGCTGATTAACAACAATATGCAGCAAGCAATTAATAATCCAGATCATCACATAGCGCAGGTACCCTTGTTTATCGACACATCGCATTGACAGCAACTACCACAGTAGCATCATGCATTGACAGAGAACGCAACAGTAGTGACACAGGCAACGTGCAAATACGCGTGTTAATCTAACAACTCACACGCAACAATGACAATGCAGGAAACTAGGGGTATCTAACGATACGCTAGATTATTTTAATTCGGTATTAGTCTATCCGAACATATTTACAACAATATAGATATTGAATCGTTCGAATATATTTAGTTAGCTGATCGAACTCCTAGGTGATATCATCTTTTATAATCTAACACTTCTATCGGCCTAAAAACAACAGCAAAAGTGTATAGTATACCGTATGCCGGTCCAGCGTCAATTTATGTCATTGATTAGATTTCCGCTAACCAAAAGCATATTATATAGAACACATATACTAGCAAAATCACTATAGGGATACGAGAAGCACAAACAAAGAGCATGAATCAGTGATTTACATTATACCAAGCAAACAATATACGAATTCAATGGAAATGAAATAATTGATAATACAGTATCATGTGCGCAGCAATATTTGCAAACGAAATGTGATTTCAAATATATGTTGAATAGATTGATTATAATACGTAATATAGGATGATAAAATTCTGTCGATTCTGTCGATTCTGTTTACCGCATAACTCTTCTCATATCTGACACCCTGAGTATAATTTCCATTATTACGAATTATGTAAATATTGGTAGTTTATGGCAAATGACGACAACACAAACAAAAATTTTCAATTTTGTTACAACCTTCCAGAATGCTCATCTAGTTTGGGATTATGGAATAAAATACCTCAGCTCGTTGTTAGAAATTGAATTTGTGAAGTAAATTTTCGATAAAGATGTAAGATACATGTTGTCAGATATAATCCTGCAGATATGTATTAACAAGAAAGTGTCGCATCAAACGACTCCTGCAATGCTTTGTCATATGGTGCGTCGAAACTCATGTGGCAGAAGTTGTGTGCTATGGATGAATATGCTAACCATTCGGTCTCGTCAAAATAGTGGACCGTCGAATCTAGCATCATTCATCCAATCAAATTATGTTTGATCAGTATTTTACCCAATCATATACGATATGGTTAGGGTTAACCGTTCGGTCGATTCGGACACAGATTGAGTCGGAATAAATCGAAAAATATGGGTATGCACATACAATCTGCGAGT
>JAADXO010000374.1:0-18743 GCA_023337825.1 Globisporangium apiculatum | reverse complement strand
TTCAAACCACAGTAGCAAAAAGGCTGTGGAACGTGAATATGTTACGCGTTTGACTGTAACTCATATACGCCAAGCTTGTCCAGGTCCTTTGAATGGCCAGTGCCGCTGCTCACACATCGACTACATATTATACACGTCTCCTGAAGGAGAGGTTGAATACCTATTTATCACCTTTACTATCACGCTAGATGATAACAGACAATAAGTAGGATATCATGCATGAAGATGTATGTGTTGTGATATGCAGATGCAAGTTATATTGTGAGCAGGTGGCGCCAATCCAGAGTACATATAAGAATGCGACTCCCAGACACACACGTTGCTCATCTTCAGACATATAAATATTACATCATAGATAGACCACACGAACATTCTTAAAGGCCTGTTTTGAAGACGACAATCTTAGGTGTCATGTCGGTCCACATACAGTTTTATTATGGACAATTCGATTCAAGACTATATGTTCACATCGTAATATGTAAGATGAAAATGTCTGATTGGTATACTGGTTTACATGTATTTCAAACACAACTATGTATTGAAAGGACGCTATTCGGATTCGTAGTGTGCGAGCGCATTTACGCGACCACTTCGTCGCTTAACTAACTGTAAGCAGGTCCACGAGATGCGATTATAATGAGCCACGATCAAGCGATAGAACCAAGAAGACGAAGGAGTGGCTCGTTCAGTCGCGGCAAGGTCAAGAAGGCGTCTGAGTGGTTGTCTGCACTCCGTTGGCCTCGCTCGCTGTCACACTTGAGTTCGTTACGCTGATCAGCCAATCCGTTGAGTGCGAGTGCTAGAACGCACGGACATCGTGCAGCAACGACAGTGTCGAGTGCTCACTTGATAGCAATGACTCGTGTTGTGCGCTCGCTCTCCTATTACGATCTGCTCCGCCTCTGCTTGCTCTCATCTCTCACGTATGCCTTCCAACTGTCCATTCATGCGCACTCGCACGTACACACCTGACGCACTGCTGCTGCCCGACTCGTCTCGACTCAGCTCAGTGCGACCCACGCGCGTTGTCAGGACGACGCACTTAGTACCCGCCCTCGCGCCGACGCGGTGCGCACTTAATAATGTCATCTACTCGGAGGATCATCTCAGCTGCTTCCGCCGCCGAAAAAAGCACTTGCTTCTTGCTCTTGAACGCTTCGCGAATGCCGAGCTGCTCCATGTCGCCGACCGTCCCAGTGCGCATGTCGAGCCCTGCCGTCGCCTCGCCGCGCGTGTGCGCTGCGCGCAACTGCGTCACGAGCTCCGAGCTGTCGTAGCCGCCATTGTCGGCAATGATGCTCGGGAGCTGGCGCAAAGCGCGCGCAAACGCCTCCATCGCGAGCGCTTTCTTGCCAGGAATCGACGGCGCTTTCGCGTCGATCGCTTGCGCCATGAGCACTTCCGTGCAGCCGCCGCCCATGATCGTCTGCGAGTGCTTGACGGTCTGCGTCAATACCGCAAGCGCGTCGTGGAGCGATCGCTCGGCTTCGTCGAGCAAGTGCGTGCTCGCACCGCGGAGGATGACCGAGCACGCATTGCCGGTCTTGACGCCCGAGAACCGGATCAACCGGTCTTCGCCAATGATCACTTCCTCGATCAAGTCGCACTCGCCAATGCGCACGTCATCGGGGCGATCAAACGTCGACGCAATGTCGCCGCCCGTGACAGCAGCGAGGCGCTCAATGCCGTCAAAGTCCGCGTGCTCGATCGCCATGATGCCCTTTTCCGTAAAGATCTGCTCGGGGTAGTTGTAGATGAGTTGCCGGTTCACAAAGCAGTTGATCCCAAACGCCGCGATCTTCTCGCATTTCGCCTTCATCTTCGCCTTCTCGGCGTCTTCGATCGCCGACACTTTCTCCATCGAGTCGACCTTGACCTTCGCGCCGTAGATCTTGATCTTGTCCGTGTCCATGCCCGTGTTCGCAATCAAGATCTTGGCGTTCTCAATGCGCTTGGGCTGGCCAACGCCGATCTTCTTGTCAAGCAGAAAGCCGTCGTCGAGGTACGAGTCCTTCAGTGACCCACCTGGCTTCTTCAGAATCTGGATGTGGTCGAGGTTGTTCGAGCCCTTGAGCCGCAGCACAGCGTTCACAGCGAGCTCCGCTAGAGAACGTCAAGACACGTACACACATGCCACGCAGGGACGTCAGCAACTCGATCACATACGATTCGATCGGCCTTTGCGAGTGATCAAGAACCCGCAATAACCCTTCCGTAACCTACAACAACCCTTCGATAACACCTCCTGTAGCCCTGTAATAACCTCGAATGATATACCGACACAGACTCACACACGTACCAAAGTAGTTCTTCTCGTGCGTGAGCAGCTTCGAGCTGAGCGTCGTGCGCGCAATGTTGAGCAAGTCTTCGCGGAACTTGGCGGGGTCGGCAGAGTTGTCGCGCGCGCTCTGGACAAGCGCGTCGTGCGCAGTCGTGAGCGCAATGCGCCAGCCGTCGATGATCGTCTGCGGGTGGATGCGCTGGTCAATGAGCTTCTCGGCTTCGCGCAACAACTCGCCGCAGAGCACAGCGACGCTCGTCGTGCCGTCGCCAACTTCCTCGTCCTGCGTCTTCGCAATGTCGACGAGCACTTTTGCCGCTGCGTTGTCGACGTACACGGACCGCAAGATCGTTGCACCGTCGTTCGTGACCGAGATCGTCTTGTCGGGACCGCCCATCTGTGCGGGTATGAGCGAGATCAGCGTCAGTGTCAGCGACACGTAGGTCATATACTATACATACATGCAGGTCGTACCGACTGCAGGATCTTGTCCATGCCCTTGGGGCCAAGCGTTGTCTTGACCATGTCGGCGATCGCGATCGCACCGACGAACGACGCCATGCGCGCATTCTCACCCTGCCATATACACATACGTACGAAGCGTCAGTGTGTCATTCTCCCCCTGGGGCAATTGCGAGCAGCGCCATGTGACGACGATATGAGCGAACGAATCAGGGACGTGTGACGTACCTTCTCCACTTGGGACTCTGGGTCCAACACTGCCTGCACAAGCACATACACACACAAGCAGATCGAATTGTGTGAGCACAGATGTCGCGCAGGCATCTCGCATGCTCACACACAGACACGCACCTGCTGCATCGTGACGTCTGCTGTGTGCTGTTGTTGCTGCTTGCGCTCGCGTTCTCGTCTCGGAAGATCCCAGCCAAAGGGGTGGCCACACGAAATACAAGAGTGAGTGTATACTGCAGCGCTCCGATGAAGTACGGATCAAAGTTGAAAAACCTATTTTGCAGAACCTCAGATGATCGTTGTTGCATATGCAATAACAGGAGTGTCGATGACCTCTTGGGATCCGAACACTATCAATCGTTCAGAGTGGCGGAAGCAAGTACCTCAAGACAAGCTCAGACACGACGATGCACGCACATGTCGAAGACTGTACGCTGCATACCCTTAGCATATGCAGCGACGAGATATCGAAGCTGTCAAACGTACAACCGGTCGATTCGATTCCATGCACGTGACGACAGACACCCCGAGCACGCAGAGCAGCGACACTCGATGCAGCATGTGGGCTCTCTTGCTTTGCTAGTCTACACTCGAGATCGAGATCGAGGGCGTGACAACACACTCCTGCCTGCCGCCAAGCGCCATCAACGACAAGTCGATCGTGACGTCCATCACTCTCGCATCTACTAGTATCTTCTCTCTCCTCACTGCCGTATCTTTTCTCCTAGCCCGTCGCCGTTCGCCGGCGTAGCGCATCGACAATAACTGCATCGAGCACGCGCCGCGCAACGTCCATGTCGTTTGCACGCTGCGCTGCTTTCTCCAGGACCGTCGGCAGAAACGTTGTCTGAACATCGCGGAGCAATGGATCAAAGAACTCGCCAGTCTCAACGAGCGCATCAAAGACTTGCGAGTGCAAGTCTGTAAGGTACCGCGTCGCAAACGCACGGGCGGCAACTTTTTCTTCCAGTTCGGCTTGCGCAGCAAGGCGAGTCGTCGCTTCGTCGACGCGGCGTTGCTTCTCGGCAAACTTGCGCTTCGCTTCGGCTTCGAGGCGCTGAACTTCAGCAAGCTCCGCATTGCGCGCTTGCTCAAAGAGCTCCTGGCGTTGCCGCAGCGCACGGAGTTCGAGCGCTTCAAGCACTTCGAGCATCCCGATCTCGAGTGTCTTGCCGACTAGGACCTCCAATATTGGCTCGACCTCGAGGTCAAAGTCAAAGAGGTCGCTGGGTTCGATCTGCGTCGCAACGTCGACGCCCGACGCACGTGGGACGAATGTGATCGGTGCATGGAGGTCGAGAAGCGCGTCAGTCTGGGTGTCAACGTCGACTTCCGGGTTCCGGTCCGTGAGTTCTTCGAGGTACGTGTCGGTCTGGATGTCCATGTGCGTTCGACCGTCGAGCGGCGGTGGCGTTACGGGTCGGTTCTGCTGTTGGTGCTGTTGGTGTTGCTGCTGTGTGGAACGCGTTGACTTGGCTTTGCGAGTGTCGGATGCAGGCGACGCCATGCTCTCGGGTGTCTCCTGCATACATGCGAGTTACATATTAACGCATACTCGAGAGGTAGCGACATAGAGACGTACTCGTGGCTAGTATGTATAGATGTCGGGCTGAATGGGCGAGTGACTCACTTCTCGCGTGACGTACGCACTGCCACGGTGGACGCGCTTGTCGTACATGATGTTCTGCGCTCGCTCGCCGCTGCTACTCGCGCAATATGGTAACAAGTGTATGCGTCAGCTGCACACAAGCAGACGAGCGAGCGAGTGATCAGACACGCTGTGCAGAGTGCCACACCTCGTCTCGCGTTGCGGCTTGACGCGCTTTGTCGAGACGGACCGCGGCGCAGCCGAGAACTCGTAGCCACTCGCTGTTTGCATGATAATGTTTGTATCTATCGAAGCTGCTGTCGTCACGCGTGGTGACTTGACCTGGCGTAACGTGACGTGGCTGCTCCTACTGCTCCTGCTGTTGGCGGTCGGACGCTTCGTGGGTGCACGTCTCCGGTTGTCAGCAGCAGCAACAACGACAACGCCGATGTGTCTCTTCGACGCTGAGGCTTTATATTTACTTCGTGCAACCTCTCACGCGATTTGTGTAATTTTGTGGAATGGATGAATCAGGCGTGAGCTGTTTCCAGTATGGTTGAAGTAACACGTTTGTATGGCATTTCAAACCAGGAAATGGCTCGCATTGCGAGCTTTTGTGCATTCTGAGTGCAATGGCCCTTTTACGGAAATAGGAGATGCGCGCAATGGTTTGCTCCACTGCTTCAGGTGGCTTCACAATCTGCGGCCATCTCCAGCTCGCAAAGATGCCAACGATGCTCGAGGCTTGGATGCTCCAGCAAACCAGCACACAAGTGAGACCTGTTGCTGCGTGCATGCTCCTCACATTGTGAGAAGCAGGTATCACGTGCAAAACGCACGTGCAGCGCCGTTCATTCAAGCAAAATGGTCTGCAAGTGGGACCGATTGCAAAGCGAGCATTTCGAGCAGTGTTTCGTGCTCACTGTTGCAGCTATACGTGCTTGTTTGCTCTTTTGTTCACAATGTGAACCAGCTGGAAAGCACGCGCATGCTCGACCCCACACACATGGCTACGCTTTCGACTCATGCGCTGGCGTGGGACTCGATTTCGAAGCCATCCAGCTTGACAAACCTGGATGACGACGACAACTTGCGTGCGCGCATTTCGGTAACATGTCGACCATTCTTCCATTTCGCTGTTCAGGGGCGGACGATTGATCGTCTCCAGGATGAAGTCTGCAGCAGCAGCACTTCGGAAGGACCGCAAATGCGCTGTCCAACATGCGTATAGCTCGTCGAAAAGCAAAGGAGCTGCAACTACGCAAATGCCAGGCTGTGGTACTCTGCTGTTGCACGCACACGCACACACACATCCACTTGGACGCAAAGCAATCGCAGCGATGAGGAACTCTATCTTCCTGCCTGCTTGCTTGCCTGCTTGCCACCTCATCGTCTTGCATAGAGACGAGCCGTTCGGTTCGGTGTGGAGCAAGCAACAACGCACTCGCTTGGCATGTGGTCAGAGGTGTGCTGGCATGCTTCTGGGTGTGGAGGAGGTTGCGCTGGGCTCGTGCTGGCCTCCTGGTGTTGCTGGCTGCTGCGCTTCCAGTGTGGATCCGAGCCTTGTGTCTTGTGTCTTGTGTCTTGTGCTGCTGCTGGTGAAGGTGGTGACGACATGTTCACGCTTGCTTGTTCCTGCAGGAGCGAACATTGACCCCAATACTCGACATCGTAAACAAGGAACCAAAATACTTGTACTGTTCGCTCCCAACCAGATAGATAGTCAAATGCATTCATTTTTGTCCAACTCTGAATGACTGTGAAGTGTCGTTTGAAGCGGCTCTTTTTTGCGTGACTGTCTTTTCTATCATTGTCTATTTTGTGGTATTTATGTAATTATGCCGCTTGCTTTGTGCAGTATTTGAGAACGTGGTCTCGTTGTGCTCTGTGCTCTGTGCTGGTACGAAAGGTGTCGCAGACGCCTGAAACTTTCACACGCACTCGCACACTTGCGATCCTTTCAGATGACGGTAATCGTGCTGGTCGAGTCTGTCGTCACACTCAGACTCGCTCGCTCGTTGCCGTCGGGCTCTTTTCGCTCACTCGCGCTCAATAGAGCTAGAGATGCCTGATTCGCTTCTGTTTGTGCTCGTATACAAATGGCAAGATATAGAAGAAGAAGAACAGCTGGATCCTGCCTGATCAAAGTGGAAGGACCGAAACAGGTTGCTCCGAGTTTGTCTGGCAAATCGAGCCACGACCTCTGTTATCGCAAACAGTACATTTCAATCAACAAACAGGGTAGTTTGCGGTCCGAATGCATACAGCGTTGCAAGTAGACAATTTGCAGAGTGCAGTACTAAGCGCGGTACTTTTCATCCTTTGTTACTTTTGGTGCTGCCTTTCAAATCCGACGCGCGCAGCTGCGAGACTTTCGTGCCCACCTCTCCCTCGGTCATTCTCGTATCCGCCTCCAGTTGCTTCGTGCACTAGCGTCAACGTCGTCGCTGTTGTCGTCCGCCCCAGCCGCTCGCTCGCCCGTCGTCTTCATCCGCAAGCTCGCGCTTCGTGCCCATCGATAGCGAGGGGAGAGAGAAGCAGCTGCACACGCACGCACGCACGCACGTCGACTGCCTCGACGATCATACGCTCGCCTGCTCGTGCGTACGTACGTACTAGCAAGTGTGTACGCGCATAGCGATCTTCCAGCACCAGCCAGTCAGTCCACACACACACAGATACATAGTTAGATATGGCGACAATGCCGAATGCGTCAGCTGCGCGCCAGACGCTCGTGCTCGAGGCGCCAACACCGAGTCGCAGCGCTGCGAACACGTTGCTGCAGCACCAGCTCAGCAGTCACCACCACCACCACCACCACCACAATCAACAGAGCGGCAATAGCAGCACGCGGAGTAGCAGCAGCAACAGCAGCGAATGTGGCAATGGCGATACCGCAGATGGCAGCAGCGTTGCTACCACCATCAACATGACGTCGCCGCTCGAGATCGCGTACAGCACGATCTCGCCGAAAGTCGTCGACGCACCGCCGCCGTACCCGATGCACATCAAACTGAGCCTCATTGACCAGAACGTCAGCGCCCACAAGTACGTCATCTACTATAGGCAGCTCCATACACTATGCACTGACTGATAGACTGCCTCTGTATACAGCGACTCGTCGTCGTGTGAGAGTCCGTTCCCAATGACGCCGATGACACCTGGCGGGTCCGTTGACCTGAGCAAGAAGCAGCGGCACAACTTGCGCGAACAGCGGCGCATCCTGCGCATTAGCAACCAGTTTGACATCCTCCGGACGAAACTCGAAGGCGCGGGCTACCAGTCGTCGAAGAAAGACAAGTTTACAGTCTTGCAAGCGACGCTCGACTACATTGCGTACCTCGAGCGGCACCAGACTCAGCCGCTACCAACAGCCACTCACAGTCGTATTAGTATCAGCAACACCAGTAGCTCCCCCCACCACATGCATCTCAGTAGTCTCCAGCACCATCACCAGCAGCAGCACAACCAGCACATTCCACAGGCGACACCGCCGCATCGTCTGCCGTCGCCAGCGTCAGCTTCCGGCATCCAACCACAGTCGCGACTGTCAATCACAGCACCGTCGCCATCGCACCAACAGCACCAGCACCACCAACTCGACAGCAAGGCAGGCGCATCGTTCATTATCGACAGCATGCCGTCGCCGGTGCCAGCGCTGTCACTACCTGGTAGTCATGCCGGGTCCACAACGTTCCCGCTCGACCTCGATGCGGCCACGCTGTTTGGTACGTCAGCGCCACCTTCGAGCATCGTCGACACGATCGAGGGCTCGAGCGCAACGTACCGCGACGTGTTTGCGAGCAGCAGCATGCCGAGTCTCCTCGCGAAGCTCGATGGGACAATCGTCGAAGCGAACGCGCTGTTCCGCGAACTCTGCTGCAAAACGATCGACGAGCTGCGGCTCCACAGCTTGTACACAATGTGCACAGCGATGGACGCACCGAAGATGTACGCGCTCGTGGCAAAGATCCTGTCGTGCGAAATGGCGTCGGCGCAGAGCAAGATGATGTGGCACTTTTCCGCGAACACGGGCGACCGCAAGGTATGTTGTGTAGTATCAGTGCTCTTATATCCGGATATTGCAAGTGGATATCTGCTCTTGTATCCAGAGTTGGTTCTATGGCACACAGTATCTGACACGGTTTTGTGATCTGTTGTTGTAATTCGCAGGTGTTTGTGTCGGTGTCGATGATCCACGACAGCATGCACCGACCTGCGCACTTGCACTGCAGTCTGTTGCCACTGTCGTAGCGCCCAATTTTGCTCTCGCCACATTCACAGTGAAGACAGTAGGCAGACAGCGCATGGAATCAACGAAATGGCATGTGCTTGCTTAGTTATGCGCAATAATAGTATGCGATAGTGTGAGAGTGGACTTGCTGTCGATCTGTTCGCGTCGAACGCAGTGCTTGTGTTGTCTGGTGGTGCATTGCAAACTGGCCGGATGAACTACAAAGGACAACCGTTTATAAGAGCATCGAAGTGTGGCTTTGTATGCCAAACGTATGTATGCAGCTGCTCGCAGCACAAGTCTTAACCTTGGCGTCACGTTCGCGATGATGCGATCTGCGGTGGCTCGGACGCGTCGTTGTGCGGTGTGTTGAAGAGGCCTGTAGTCGCGCGCCAGAGCCCACTGACTGCAAACGCGCCAGCACACACAAGTAGCCAGCGGCGCTCGCCCACTTTGCGAAGTGCGACTTTGCGACGCTGTCCAATACATATAACACATGTGTGAACACGACAGTCCATCAGACGCGAGTCGTATGTGTTGCATGGCTTCGGTCGGCGCATTCACATGCACGCAGGGGTCGCGTGTACCTCGTGGTAGAAGTACGCCGAGGTGCCGAGCAAGGCTGCTGTGCCTGTGATGCGGCATCTGCAATAGCAGCAGCAGCAGTCACGCGCGCAGACATCGCCTGCCAGTTAGTGCATGCATGTGCGCATGTATCCGCACATCCACACAGGTATACACGCACCCGAGGCAGACGTTGTCAGTGCTGCTCACGGCCGCAGCGGTGTCTTCGCTGCTTGCAGTGCCAGCCATCTCGCTGTTGTGCATTTTGCGTTATGCACAATCGGAATGCACTGGGATGTGCAAAATCAGACATTTGACTAGCAAAATCCTGTAGACAACATCCTGTAGACAAAAAATCCATCTCGACTGATTGGAGTGCAATTTTATCCAGAACTTGTGTATCCACAAAATAGCAAAATCGTCGTTTTGCCTGTTCAACTCACAAACAAACATGGTAGTAGACGCTGACAATCATCCACAACAGCTCATTTTGCCATTCGACGCCGACGGCAGCTCATGTGGTCTCTAAACGACGTCGAGTGCACCTACGAGTGGCTCGCATCGTGCGTGCGCAGCCCACGAAACTGCGCGATCTGCCTCGAGCCGCTGCCTGCGCTGCGACTACGCACCGCCCAGACCAGCAAGCGCATCAGTGACACCGCTGCGACTGCTGCCGACAAGACGCCAGCAGATGACAACGATGGCAACAGCGACAGGAATGAACTGCCGACGTTTGCTGAGCTCGCGTGTCGACACAGATTCTGCACTGGTGCGTCCAGTGCATCTGCACGTACTGATATGTGTGTATGTGCACTGACGTGGCGCCGCTTGATCATGCGCTCGCCTGTCAAACTGCTTGCTCACTGAACGAACGCATGCGATCGCACGAACTGCGCACAGCTTGCATCCAGCAGTACATCGACATGAAGATCCGAGCAAAAGAGGTCGACAACGGTACACTACCTCGTCACGACCATTCACTGCTGTAACACTGTCGACGTGCATGCATGCACACAAGAGCTGATCGTGCGTGCGTGCGTTGTTACAACCATAGACCAGCTCGTGTGTCCCGAACTACAATGCAAGTGCTGGGTCGCTGAGCGCGACATCCATCACGTGTGCGGCGACGTAGCACTGCAGCAGTTCCAGACCGCACTCCAGCGCAAGCGGGTGCGTTGCTGTTGACTGTGTGGTGGCTGCCTGGACATAGGTGCATACTTACAGTGTCTGCTACTACACCTGTATTGGCTCGTCAGGATTCGCGCAACCCGAACGCACGCTGGTGCCCACGCACCGGCTGCGACGAACTCATTGTATGCGGCTCATCAGACGCAGACGCAACAACAACCTTTACATGTCCAAAGTGCGAGACCGTCGGGTGCGTCCAGTGCCGCGGTCTCGCACACAGCAATGATAGTGACGACTGCACTGCACCGCTCGACCCAGACGATGCGTCGTACTTTGCGTGGGAGAACGCCGTGAACAGTGAAGGCGATTGCAGCGGTCGTAACGCCGACGCAGTGCGGCCGTGTCCGCAGTGCCAGCTTCGGATCTGGAAGACCGACGGGTGCAACCACATGACGTGCACGGGCTGCCGCTTGGAGTTTTGCTGGGTCTGCGCAGCGACGTGGGCGCCAAGGTGTGTTGCGCTCTTATATCCGAATGCGTCTGTGTGTAGCACTGTTACTGATAGTGTCGGACTGCTGCATACAATGCTCGATCCAGTCACTACAAGTGTACGCCAGCACCGGCGACGCGAGCAACGAGCGAGCTGTCGACGCTGAACTTTATGGCAGTCATCAGTGCACTCGGACTCGGCATGTCGTCGGAGTTTAGCATCATGGGCTTTGTCGGTCTCGCTGCCGTTGCGCTCCTTGCGATCCAGTCGTCCGACAATCTGCACGGCACGCGCAGATCTGAAGCGCTCGGTACAGTCCTGCAAGCCGTCAAGTTCTTTTGTATCGGCCTCGCGTTCTGCCGCATGCTGACAGCTGGCGCGCTCGTTGCCCAGTTGCTGTGGCAAGTTGCGCGCGAGGGCATTGTCATCGCTGTCTTGATCCTGATGGCGACGTGGGCCAGCGATGTTGCAACGACTGTGTGTGCCGAGTGAAAGAGGACGAGAAAGATAGATAAAAGGACAAAAGTCGTATTTGTTGTCAGTAAAATACGATATTTCGTTTGTTTCGACCAACAACATTGTTGTCGAAGAAGTTTTAAAGCCTCAAGTCGCTGTCCATTTCCGATGGCGTACTTGCAAGCTTTGGCGACGACGCTCATGCCGTGTCCGATTGCGTCGATAGCGGAGACGCCAGTAAGAACGCTGCTGCTGTAGTAGCAGAGTTCATGCATAGACTCGCCCAATTTGACACTACCTTGAATCTGCAAGGTGTTGCGATGTCCCTGGATCAGTAGTCGACCGTACAACTGACGCACAAGCAACGTGAAACCTTCCTTCACGTATCCGAGTGTATTTATACACTTGTCAAGCTGTCCAGAAATACATCGGCACTTGCAATGGCATTTGACTCCCTACTCTCGTCCCCTCTCACCAGCGAAGTGGCCACATCTATCAAGACGACTCGAGCACATCACCAAGTCACTCCTTTGCAGCTGCAGCAGCTGGAGTCCACGAGCACCGAAGCTCTTGCTCCCGCTCCTTGCACACTCACACACACGTTCCAAACTAGCAGAGCTGCCGTTCGCGCACTACCAAACCGAATGTGGACGCTCTTTACCGAGGATCAGATCGATGCAGCAGCGCGGCAGCTCTTCATGCCGCTCATCTTGGTCGTGAACTACACGCTGCTGCAGTACCTGCTCTACTTTTACTGGAAGCGCCGTCGAGAGCTGCGCGTCCAGCTGCTCTTTGCCATTGGCTTCCTCGGTGTCGCGTGTCTTATTCCGTTTGCAAACCCCGACGTTGACATTGTCCAAGGCCTGAACGACGCGTCCGAGTCGTGCTGCGTCGTGACGTTCCTGATCCAGATCACGGTCATCGGCAACGACTTGAACGCGCGCTTTCGGCTCAAGTCGGTCAAGTACCTGACGCTCGTGGCCGAGCTGCTCATCGTCGCTGACATTGCAATGATCTTCGTGTCGTTCGCAGCGACGTTCTCGCCTGGATTGATCAGCGAGCGACTGAAGACCGACATCCCAAACGTCGCGGAGAACATCACGCTCTTCTTCATCCTGTTCTTTCGGTTCTACTACATCGCGATGGCGCGTGGCTGGCGCGTGATCGTGCGCACGCGCAAGCTCGAGCTCTTTTGCTACATACTCTTTACGACGCACGAGCTGCCGTTTGAGCTCCTGTCGTCTGCGAGCGGCGTCTCGTGGGAACATCCACAGGCGCTCTGGAACCGACTCACGATTGCTGCGTGTCTCTTCCTCACGGCGCACGGCAAGATCAAGAGTGCGTCCAAGTACAACACCTCCGTCGTGAGCGTCGGTGGCGATCGGAGATCTGCCAGCAAAGGCGCCGAGACGTTCCGGAAGCGCGTGTCACTGACGTACCGCTTGAGCCAGACGCGACGGATGAGCACGGCAGCAACAACAGCAGCAGTAGCAGTAGCGGTGGCAGCAGAGCCCAAGATCGTTGACTGAACCGTTGCTGCGTGCGATGACTAGGAAGCCGAGCATCGCTCATGTGGAACGTACACAATGTGTTGGTACGGCACCCAAACGAGCGTCATATGGAGTGCTAGTGATACTCGCTACCGACACGTCGCCGAACCGTCACAACCCAACATGCGCTGTCAGTGTGTGATGCAGCGTCATACTCGTGCTTATGCATGTGTTGCTGCGACTCATGCCGATCGCTGGCAGCTCGATCTTAGCTTTAGTGTCGCTTGAGCGGAGAATAGTTACAAATTGGGCTATTCTGAGATTTATCGCTTGGTGATTTTTTGGTGCCACTATTCTCTTTTGCCTCTCACAGCGTGCTGGAGTGCTGCGATTACTACTTTGCTACGCTCTACGCTGCTGCTACTGTGCCGCATTCGCTTCGCACTGCTGCTCGCTGCCTTGCGCAGTCCACGCTTGCTTTGTCCAGCACGATGGTGACGCAAGCACAGCTCGACATCGTGAGTCACTCGGTGTGCATCCCGCTCGTGCTCGTGCTCAACTTTGCGCTCTTCCAGTACCTCTTCACGGTGTTTCGCCGCCGCATGAACGAGATGCGCGTATGGCTGCTCATTGCGACGTCCGCTGTCGGGTTCCTCACGGTCATTCCGTTCTCGTACCCGAACGCGGCACTCGTCGAAGACCTGAACGACATCTCCGAGGTCTGCTCCGTGCTCACGTTCATGCTCCAGATCGGCGTCCTCACGCGCGACATCAAGAAGAAGATGCGCGTTCGGTCGCTCCAGGTGCTCGCAGTACTCGGCGACGCGCTCGTGCTGTTTGCGATCGTCGTCGTGCTATGCAACATCGTCGAGTTCGTCACGCCCGTGCTCGACCCGAGCGTGTCCGAGATGCTCGACGAGGTTGCTGAGAACGCTTCGCTCGTGTACATCTTTGTGTTCAGGTTCTACTTTCTTGCAATGGCGACCGGACTGCGCACTGTGCTCGCAAAGCAGAAGACCGAGATCACAGTGTACTTGCTGTTCGTTACGCACGAGTACCCGTTTGTGATCCTACAGCACTACACTGGACTGTCGTATGAGAGCTTCCAGGGACTCTGGATGCGCCTTACGATCGCCATGTGTCTCTGGATGACGATCAAGACCAAGTTTGCGTTTCGCAGTGCTGGGTCCAAAACGACGAGAGGAGGCGTCTCGTCCGGCCGATTATCGCTCGGTCGTGGACCAGTGGAGAGGAGCGTGCCAAAACCAAAGCGACCAAATGTCCAGGTCGCGATTATGCCGATGTCGGTCTTGCCGATAAGAAAGTAGCGCTCGATGCTGAAGACAGCTTGGTACTTGCGGACGCATGCGCACGACCGTTTAGTATGATATACGCGAGGGTGGCAAGAGTACAAAGTGCCTACGTGTCTGCATACCGTAGAGCTGAATCCGCTCTTCCTGGTGTCGGAGTGTGGAGAGTCGAAGTACAACTGAATGTATCAGTAAAATCAAATGTGTGATGCACATCGACAACGAAGCCAGACAACGAGTATGTACAAGTTTGACAATGATGCAGCATGTATACGTAGAAAGCGATCTTTGAGAACCAAGTGCTCAGCGCCCACCTCAGACTAGACAACGCAGGTCTGACAAGCCCCACATGTCTGCCTGTCTTGTGTCGTAGTATGACTCCATGAACCATTTGAGATTTACAGTCGCATCTCAATGCACGTTTCTAATCTCACATCGCCCAGACAAACTGCCACGAATCGCTCAGTTTAGCTCACGCTGTTTTCCAGGATCAGACTACTGGTGATCAGAATCTGTCCTGCACAGCTCACACACGTCATCTACCTCTCTCTCACACACCGCTCACTTACGAACTGTGCTCGTGTTTCTCAGAGAGCGAGTTGCTGCACGCAAGGTCGTGCACTCACACTCACACACACGCATCGAGCACTAACAGTGAGAGACACCATGGCGCCAGCACGCGTCACACAGGAGCAAATCGACTACTACGGCCGCGTCGTGTGCATGCCGCTCACGCTGCTCATCAACTTTTCGCTCTTTCAGTACCTCATCACGATCTACTACAGGCGGCGTCGCGAGCCGCACTGCATCGTGCTGTTCGCGAGCGGCTTTGTCGCCTTTGCAAGTCTGATCCCGTTTGCGCACGACGACGACGCTGTCGTGAACGACCTCAACGGCATCTCCGAGGTCCTGTCCGTCACGGCGTTCCTCGTTCAGATCACGATGCTCGGTCGCGACGTGAACAAGAAGCTGCGCATTCGGTCGCTTCGATACATGACGCACGCGTCCGAGATGCTCATTGCGTTCGCGCTCGCTGTCGCAGCGAAAGACGTCGTCGGGCTTGCACTACCGCACTCGACAGCGCTTGCCAAGACTAAAGTGATCGGCAACATCGTTGAAGAGGTTGCGCTCTGGTTCATCTTTGTGTTCCGGTTCTACTTCATCGCAATGTCCAAGGGCGTCAAGGCGCTACTCGCTGCCAAGAAGAGAGAGATAGCCCTGTACCTCCTATTCGTTACGCACGAGTACCCGTTCGCGATCCTGAATGCGCAGACAGACTTGGACTGGGAAGAAGTGCAGGCGCTATGGCATCGCGTGACCATGGCACTGTGTCTCTTCAACACGGTGAAGGACAAGCTGCGCAGTGCGACGAGCAGGATCTCGACGCGCGGCGCGAGTCTGCACCACTCGGCTACTGAACCGTCGCGCAAGTCGTATGCACCGAAACATCCCGACGCGATAGACGTGCGAACGCCATCGATCGCACAGCTCACGAAGCGAGTCGTCACGTTCGGTCCGAGTCTCGGCGCAATCGTACCTAGCAACGTGTAGGAACGACAGCAAAACAAAATCATCATCACCATCGTAGCGTCGTCACACTCTGCATTCATGTCGATAGCTGCTCTATGTTGCGCGCACGCTGCGTCGAGAGTCGATGCACAGTGTCGTCGCTGCAGCTCTCACTCTGCAACGACGGAGACACTGCCACATCAGCGATACACACTGAATTTCGGCTAACATCTCAATATTTGTATGAGTTGAATCGATCTGACTGCAGCAAAAATCGGCTATTCTTGGTTGATGTGTTGATCAGTACATCGGAGCATCGAGCACTCTTGCGCACGTCTTGTCGGCACCAGATCGAGAGGTGCCATCTACGGCACTGGGACGCACGCGCACATACGCTCGCACTTGACCACGGTCCAGTTCTTCTTGCCTCGTCACACCGTGCACGAAGCGCAGCGTCTGCACATTTCCTGCATCATCTGCGCTAGTAAGCGTGTACTCCAAGACGCACACACGCGAGGACACGACAGCCAGCTCCTGCTCGCAGCTCTGCGGACCGGCACGACGCGCATACTCGCTACGAGACACCGCGATGATGAAGATATCAGAGACCACGATGGCGGTCGTGGCCCATTCGTTCTGTATGCCCTTGACGCTGCTCATCAACTTTGCGCTCTTTCAGTACCTTCTCACGATGTACTACAAGCGCCGACGTGAGCTCCGCGGTGGGTTATTGCTCGTATGTGCGTTCCTCGGCTTCGTGACGCTCGTTCCGTTCTCGTACCCCGACGCGAACAGCGTCGGACACCTCAACGACATCTCGGAGACGTGCTCGGTGCTCACGTTCTTGCTCCAGATCACAATCATCGGTCGCGACATCAACCGAAAAGTCCGGATCGCGGCACTCAAGTACATGACGTACGTCTCAGAGCTCCTCGTTGCCTTTGGCTTGGTTGTCGTCATCCAGAACTTTCTCGAAGTCGCGTTCCCGCACATGCACGCAATCGACGGTCTCGACAACATCATGGAGGACGTCGGGCTCTGGTTCATCTTTGTCTTTCGGTTCGCGATCCTCGCGATGGCGCGCGGCTACCGCTTCGTACTCGCGCACAAGAAGCTCGAGATCACCATGTACTTGCTCTTTGTGACGCACGAGTACCCGTTCATAGCGCTCGAGCACGCGACGGGCGTGTCGTGGGAAGCAGCACAGGCGCTGTGGAACCGCCTCACGCTCGCGCTCTGCGTCGGCATGACGATCCAAGAGAAGATGCGCAGCAACGCGAGCCAGCACGGCACGAAAGTGAACACGACGCGCGCGAGCATGGGCGGCCCGCAGGAGCTCGAAGTCATGCCGGCAGCGAGCAAGTCGCGGTCGCTCGTGGTCAAGATGTCGTTCCGGTCTAAAGTTCGGCCGGCTGTGAAAGCTGCAAAAGCTGTTGTAGTGACGCCCCATAGGTGGAGCTGAGCGAGTGATATTTACAGCAACGACAAGACCGTACGAAGACAGTGAGCGAGACAACACACCGATGAGAGCAAACGCGGTAACGTATCTCTCACACTCTCTAGCTCTCTCGACCACGCATTCTACTGTAGTGAACTGTAGCGTGCATCGGACGTGGTCGGTCATAGCAGTGCACCACACACGTCGCATTGACTGAGACTGTATGCGCTGCTGTCGTCACCACGTGATCTTCTCGAGCGCAGTCTTTCTCGACGGCGTCGGGGCTGACGTCAGCGGTGGAGCGCTCGAGACCACTGACGCGAGCGTTGGCGTGGGCTCGGGTTTGTTCGAGTCAAAACCAAAAAGCTTGTACTCGGCAGAGACGCGGCTGCCAGAGCCCGATTTGGACCCGGACTCGTCATCACCAAAGTCTAGGAGCTTGGACAAGCCAGTCCAGAGCAGAGACAGTCGACGGCGATGCGGGCTGTTGTTGCTGCGGAGATCGACGCGCGTGTTCGTGTTCAACGAGAGCGCGTCGTTCGCTGCACTCGGTTCGCTACGCAGTGCTCGCTCGCGGCCGAGGATCGTTGGCCCTTGAAGCGGCGTCTCGGTCTCTTCTGGCGCTGGCGTTACAGTTCTCGGCGTGCGTGATCGCACGCGAAGTAACTCGGTCGCACTGCACGTCGTGCTGCTGAGCGTGCAGTAGACCGATAGCAGCAGGAGCAGTCGAACTGTGATTGCGCGCGTGGTCACCATGGCAGTGTATGTGAGAGCGTGCGTGTGTTGCTGGTGCTGGCGGGTGATGAAGACTGATAAAATCGATATGTCGGGACGAAGCAGCGCTGGTACTCACGTGTGAGTGTGTGCGACAGAGATGACGAATGACAACACCAGCACTCGCTCTTCTCTCAAGGCTGGACCACTCGGCAGCGTGGACGTTCGCGCATTGGCAAACAAGATCGTCGTGTTGGCTCTTCTCGCTGAAGCATGGGGACGAAGTACACCGAGTTCTTGATAAAGAGGAGAGCGTAGTAATTAGATTTACTACGTCAAAGATGTATACATATAGATTCGTTACTACTTCACATTGTCAGCTTGTATAGATGTGGAGCTTCACATATTATGTAGAAATAGGTATGGTCTAACACATTTTCGTTTCATTTCATAGTTTGAGCACAAATGATCAACCAATCAGAAGCCCAAGAATGTCTCAAGTAAAATCTATTCGTCACGATACACAATTACTTCTGCAGATATTTGCTTGTAGTTTTCTGAAAAATACATTGGCTGAGATATACGTTCGACGTCGCAATCCCAATTTCGACTCGAACTAGCGCCACATGAGTGAGCGCATCATGACGAGGACTGCAGCAGCTGCGTCGGCGGTCTCGGCGACGGAGACGCGCATCCGCGTGCTCGAGCGCGAGCTCGATGTGCTGCGTAGTGCAGGCGACGAGGAAACGGCTGCGCTCGAGCGCGGTAACAGCGGCGACGACGACTGTGTGCTGCCGCCATCAATCGTCAACATGGATCCGTGCGCGTGCCTGTGTACGTCGATCACA
>JAADXO010000373.1:0-18753 GCA_023337825.1 Globisporangium apiculatum | reverse complement strand
TGTGCACTGCGTTCAATGAAAAGATGTGTACCTCATTGTTTTGCTGTGAACTCGTCTGCTCGCGCGTCCGATGTGACGCCGGCGCGCAAGCAAAAATGTATGTGGACGCAGGTATGGCGTACTTTGATGCAATATTTGTGTAACAAAAAATTGATGTGCAAGGGCTCACTTTTCATCACGACACCGACTACGCTTCATGCCCCATTCTGTTGATCGCTGTCGCGCTGGCGATGCAAGCCACGCCGTCAGCCGATCTCATCGGCAACCTGAACGGCCGCGCTCGAACCCCCTTGACATTCACAGTCATGTGGTCAAGCTGCTGTAGCGTATTGCACACACCAACGGTGTCGAAGAAGAGCTCACGCTGCACCCGTTTTGACGCGACGGACAGAGCGCAGCACTCGAACGCATCAACAGCGCTGAACAACCGACGTATCGTCGATGGTGACGACTGGAACGTTTGTACTATGAAAAAGAGTTCGAAAATGTTTTATACCACTCAAAAATGATGTTGTCAAAGTTGCCACAGAACGCAACTGCTCGATCAACACATGTACAAGGGGAAGTCGAAGACACGGGTATTGCAATAGGGTGAAGTAGAAGTAGCAAAATGCAATTCGGCACTAAGCGGTTGTATTCAATAACACTTGGTCGGGCGAGCTACGCGTCAGGACGATCGATTTGACACCTTCGAAAGGCTGGCTGCCATGAAGCGCAGATCGATGATAAGCGATAATGACAACATGCCATCGGAGCACCTACAGCGAGCCATCGCAGTGTTGCTATGCCATATAATTTGAGTCGATTGGCAAGGAGCGGCGCCTGTCGAACCTTTACAATCCTTATGTTAGGTTAATTTGACTAGTGTTTCTGAGGCATTCGGTTACTTGTATATAACATTGCGACAGGTGTGTGCACAATGTCATATGAATAGTTGCGCCGCATACACTATACTAATTCTAGTCGAAAATGTATTGAGACAAAGCTGACACAGTGTAACTGCCAGGGGATGTGAAACGAGCCGCGCCATGACCAGCGCGGGTGGGTCCAACAACCATTGTTTACTAAACGTATAACACAGCACCGATCTGGATGTTGTCGTGTTACTATTGTGAATGCGGTAATGCCTGGAGCATGACACAATGAATCAAGTATCGTATATGTCCGAATTTATCCAGATTTCCGGAGCAATCGATTTTCTGTAGGTTTCAGAGATATCTCTTTACACACAAGTGCGACGGATTGCCACAGGAGGCAACTGTGGAAACAAATAATATATGTCGCATAATTGTTTGTATCATCGAAGCGAAAGTGCAAAGTCAGCATTGCAATGTTGAGTTTCTTGTGTTGCTGTGCGGTTTTGCGTTGGATGTGACGCATGTGTGCATGTATAGTCAAGTCGGGCAGGTCAGCTCGCGGGCAGTTAGAAAACGTATATAGATCTCGATTGATTTAATCGTTGCTCAGTGTGTAGACACCGTTCACTTGGCATCGCCCGCTTTGAGAAAGAGCCTGTCCCTTGCGGTTGGTGCCTGTTTGTGCACCGCCATTGATACTAATTACGTTTACCATATATTTGTACATCTGTTCTCTCTTTCATCAATTGTGTATTTGGATAACATAATCGCACTCTCTCTATAAGAGCCTAAAATTGAATGCACACAGTACAGTAGCAAGCAATTGTCGCGACTGAAATCTCAAAACTCATTTTGTCGCTCTGCCATCAGGCAGCAGACTGACAGATCGCACCAGCACCAGTATGAAGCGTGCACTCGTCGTGCGCAACGTCGCGAGCCACGACGTGCCGCTCGACTCGTTCGACAACGAATGCGTGCAGGCGTTCACGACAAACGGCTACATCACCGAGATCGCGTGCGCAAGCGAGGACGAGATCCGTCGCCAGCTGCTGCAGGGGCCAGCACGCGCATCGTCTGCAATGCCGAACGCGCAGCAGCAGCAGCAGTATCAGCAGCAGCACGGCAGCTACGACTACGACCGAGGATCAAACTCAGTGCTAAGTATCGCTGCAGCGTCGCGCGTCGCAACGCCGTTTGACGCGGTGCTGCTGCGTGCTGGCGGCCTATCGTCGCAGCGGCTGTTCCCGATCATCAAGCTGATCCGCTTGATCAGCAAGCAGATCTTTCTCTGCGTCTTTAGCGCGCAGCTCATCGAGCACCCCATGGCGCGCTACGAGTGTTTCCAACACGGCGCATCGATGGTCACGGGCTCGTTCGACGCCGTGCGACGCGTCATGAAGTTCATTGCGTCGTGCGGCACCAGCATCGACGCGCTCCGTCTCGACAATGGCCTCAATGGCGCTGGTAGTAGTAACAGTACCACCAACAGTCGCAGCCAGCGCGGGTTCACGTGTCCGTTCTGCGACAAAGCCGGCTTCACGGAAGACCAGCTCTGGCGCCACGGTCCGATGTACCACATCAACGAGAAGCACACGGACGGCATCACGTGCCCAATCTGCCGCGAGTACGTGCGCGGCCCGTTCCAAGTGCACTTGCACAATGGCCACGGCCCGCCCGGGCGCGGCGAGATGCCGAGTGAGTTTCGCATGGCCGAGAGTCGGCTGTACGCGTTTGCGCTCGTCGTGTGCCACAACCGCAAGTACAACGCATACTTGCTCGTGCAGGAGTTTGCCAACTCGGGCTACTGGTTACCGGGCGGCCGCGTCGACAGCGGCGAGAACCCAGCGGAGGCTGCGATCCGCGAGACGAAAGAAGAGGCGGGTATTGACATTCGCCTCACGGGCCTGATCAAGATCGAGTACCACCCAAAGCGCGACCACCGCAGTGGGAGTCAGTACGTCCGGATGCGGTTCATCTACTACGCCGAGCCACTCGACTGCGAGCAGCTCCCAAAGTCGATTCCAGACTACGAGAGTGTCGGTGCGACGTGGTGCCGCGCCGACCAAGTCGAGGCGCTGCCGCTGCGCGGTCCCGAGCCAGTCGTCTACTTTGCGCACATTGCAACTGGCAAGCCCGTGTACCCACTCGACCTGCTCCAAGCGACGTCGTCATCGTCATCATCAAGTAGTTCGTCGTCGTCGTCGTCCAGGCGCCACTCGTAGACTGAATCGTCTAATGCTGTAGTAGAACGGCCGACTCGCCTGGACTCACTGACTCGACTGAATGACTCGACTGACTCGACCGTGAGCGTCCAGCACGAGTGTGTACACACACGTACACGTGTACACACAGACGCTTCCCTATTTATTCAGCAAGTGAGTGCTCCTGCTGTCAGTCGCCACTACGACGCAGCGGTTCGTAGGTTTTCGACTGCTACAGACTGCAGGACTCGATCATGGCTGGTACACGTCCATCGAGTCGAGGCGAAAGAACTTGCGGATCGTCCCGACGAGACTGAGCGCTGGTAGTTCGCCGTTGTGCTTGCGCTGCAGTAACGAGTCGGTACACAGCGAGATCGCCCACAGTCAGCCATCGAACTGTCCAGTCCAAGCACGAGCGTGTGGGTGGTGAACACGTATATAGCGAAGACGTACTTGGTAGTTCTCGAGCTTGAGCTTCTGGTAAAGTCGCTTGTGGAGCTCGAGCCAGTGGCTCTCGCCGAGCGTCGCTTTCTGCATCCGATCCTGGAGTCGAAAGCACGGGAAGAGCAGCATCGGGTACCGCTTGTTCATGATCTTGAACTCGTCAAAGTCGAGGAGTCCATCCTTGTTGCTAGTAGTAGAGAGTAAACACGCACGCGTGAGTGGCGCCACGTGTGTGTATGTGTATGGACGATAGAGCGATCACGTACCGGTCGAACTCGTTGAGCGCGTTCTTAAAGTTGCCAGGGTACACGGGTTGCCCGTCGTTCACGACGCTAATGAGACGCTTGAACTCCTTCTCGCCAATTGCACCGGTCTTGGCTGGGTCGAACGTATCGAACGCGACTGCAGGATGTGACGACAGCGTGTGAGTATCGGTAGGTCGACACCGCAGACAGTGTGTCTACTCCTCTCCTACCAAAGAAACGAGAGCTGATTCACATACACTGCAGGATCTCGTCGCGCGTGTACATGCAGTAGAGCACCATGGCGTGTACAAACTCTTCGTAGTCGATCTGTGCCACGACATAGAGACCGCAGTGGTCAGACTCGTCAGTTAGCGCTATACATCGATGTAACTGGCTGTGGTATTCGCACATACGAACGAGACGCACCGTGCCGTTGCTGTCGGAATCGATCATGCGAAAGAGCCCTTCGGAGAACGGCGTCTTGGTCTCGTCAATGAACTCAAAGAACTCGTCGTAGTCGATCACGCCGCTTGCACTGTATCATGAGCGTAGCCGCCATGTTAGGTGCGAACGTACATCCAGACCGAAGCGACTGGAGAGGAAGTGAGAGTGCGACGTACTCGAGATCGATCTGCCGGAAACACTGCTTGAACTTCTTGAGCTCGTGCTGTCCGACTGCGATGAACAACCAAGCGCATGTCGGTCAGCACTGGTGCGTCCGAGCCCACAGATACACACGCGGCATGTATACGCACGCAACGAGCACACGCACGTTGGTACTTGACGACGACGTCGATTGTCGCTTCGCGCGAGAGTGCAATGTCGCCAGCGCGCTTCGACCGCGTCGGGCGGCCAGTTACATATCGTGTCGATGTACGATTAAGCTGCGGCTTGGTCGCACTGCTGTTCAGCTGCGGCTTGGTCGCACTGCTGTTCAGTTGCGGCTTGGTCGCACTACTGTTCAGTTGCGGCAGCGGTGCGTCTGCCACCTTTGTTACGGCTGCAGTCTTGGGTGTCGTCCACCCCGAGGAGTGCTTTCGGCCACTTTTCTTTCCCCGTGGCTTCTCCGATTGCCGCCGCGGCTCGGTCCGCTCGTTCACGTCCTGTAGGCTACTCGACTTGCGCTGCAGCTTGGGGAACGCGTCGCTCTTCGCAGCTGTCGGATTGCCGTCTGGCGGCGCTCCAGCGCCATCGAGCAGCCCTGTACTGCTGCTCTTGCGCAGCAGAGGCGGCGTATGTGCTGTAGTTGCGCTCGAAGCAGTCGCATCGGTGACTGCGACCTCGGAGCCGACGCTTCGCCTCGAGCGAAGCGATGCTCTCGAGGCCTTGCTAGACACCATGAGCAAGCGCTGGTCGGCCTAGCGACCCGCAGCTGTCGGCTCTGTCACGTGCGTCACGCGCACCCACTCGCTGTGCACTCGTGAGCTGTCGATTCACGTCGCCTGCTCTCGGACACGAGCTCAGTGGCGGCTCCTGACTCCTTACGCCTGACTCCTGAGCGCGATACGATTGATACGATTATTGATTGGCTCGTATTCTGGGCTGAACGACTCGGCTCTGACGACCTCGTCCTCGCCAAACAAAGTCGATAAAGTTGCACCGATCAGACCCCGTGCGTGTGCGATGCAGGTGTGGACACATCGCGGTAAGCGCAAAGGCAGCGGTGTCGTCACTCGATGTAGTAGTAGTGACAATGGTGGTCGTGGTGATATTGAGATGGATAGCGGATGAGATGCGCTTCCGATGACGCTCCTCGAGATGCATACACACACATGCCACACATGCATTCATTCACATGTACAGAGTCTGTCCGAGCTACTACTACGTGCAAGCGATGGCAAGAGCGTCGAGTGGTAGGTGGCACTGCTTCATGCGTCACTCGCTTCACTGTTCCACATCTTCGTCACTGCCGCCGCAGCTGGAACGCCGTCTTGATGCACTGTAGCTTGCGAAGACCCGGCATGGCGTCAAGACGCTCGAGCGCTGCAAGTAGCGGTTCATTCGTCGTGCGCCAGTCGGCCTGTACGAGCCCTTCACGAAACGGACTGTCGGGTGCAGCATGCGCTGCGTTGAACGCAAAGCCGCTCTCGGGGTTGAGCGACCAGACGTAGCCACCCGCGATGCCGTCTGTCGCGGCCACGAGCTCGACTGTGGACGCGAACGCGCGCTGCGTCGTCTTCTGCGGATGCTTGTCTGACGTGTAAAGGCCACCGAACGAACCGAGCACTACCGATGGACTGCCTGCTGCCTTTGCCAAGTGCCCAATCATGACGTCGAATGTCCCACGGACGTTCTCCCGGAGTGCCTTGTCGGACAGCTCCGAGACACCGTCGGCGTCATAAAAGTAGCTCGCTGGATCCACCGACGGCGAGCCGTAGTGCGGCACGTACACGACTTTGTCGGCCGCTGTGAGTGTCACAGGCGAGGTTACTGCGCTCGACAGACCGGCACCTTGCCAGTCGTCGAACCGGTACGTCGTGCCGGTCGTTGGCACGGTCCACTCGTGGCGCTCGCGCGCGCCTTGGACAAACGCGAGCCACTTGCTGCAGCCATCGAGCATGCGGTCGCCGAGCCGCGTGGCGGCAGCACGCGCATCAGTCGCGGCGCCGTCGCCCCACGTTGCGCGTGCGCGCGGGTCGGTCGCAAAGTCGAGTCCCAAGACGTTCCAGTACGCTTCGCTACAGAGACTGTCGGTGAGTGCATCAATCGCTGCGAGCTGCGCCGCTTCGTCGTCGCGACTCTGCTCGTCAGTAGAGTCGTCTGTGGTCACTGGAACCCCACTGTCCAAGCTAATGAGCACCGAGATGTGGTGGAACGCGAGTGCCTTGACAACGCTCTGGAGCGTCGTCATGTACGACGTGACGTCGAGTGCACGGTTCGCAGCGCGGTTCACGAACGCATCGGTCGGTGCCTTGTTGCTTAGTACGTTTGCGATGGCGATTGGTAGCCGCACACTGTTGAAGGTGTTGCGTGCGAGGAACGCTGCGATCTCGTACTATAGCAACCAGGTAGTCAAACACGTAGGTAAACAGGCAAACAGAAACAATACTCAGTTAGTCACGTGGTGCATAACGATTGCTATCGTGTGCTACGAGACGTCCAACGTACAAGAGTACTGCCCGTCGTGTCGCTCATGCGCAGTCCGTACGGGATCCTCGCGTCACTGTGAGTCCACAACATGCGAAAGCGACAGTGTTCGGTGAGTGTCGTGGGCGTATCGTACGCTGTGAGTCGCCGACCAAGAAGGCACACTGTACGTGTATGTGACTCAAATCACTCACGTCTCCATGCCGAACCTGTACGACACATACGCACAAGCGAGTGACCCACGGACGTCAGTGTTTGCGATTGGAGGCCTCGCACACGTCGACACTATCGACGCAGTTCGTACGGCTACGCACCAGTTGACGCCCTTGATCACGAGCTCGTGGGTCTCGCCAGCCGGTTCAACTGCAAACATCTTGCCGTCCTTGCTCACGTAGTTTGGCAGCAGACAGTCTGTACGAGGCACGTCACAAGCAGACACAACTGTCAAACCCAGTACGCGTGAGTCGATGCGGAAGGGGTACGCCACGTACCCATGTCGGGGTACGCGCTCAAGTTGCTCGCGTCGACAATGTCGATTGACGCAGGACGTCCGTCCTGGATCGCTGTTGTTGGCAGGTCCGACGGTCGAGAAGCTGCGCCTTGGACTGATGTCGTCGCAGTAGCGTCGAGCACAACAGCAGGCGCGACGCCGCGCGGCAGACGCACAGACGACGACGACGACGATGCAGCTGCAGGCGACGACGTTGTTGTCGGCATCAGCGCCGGACTCGTCGGCGTTGGACTTGGTATCGGCGGCTGGTTGTCAGTACTCGTTGTCGCAGTCGGTGGAGCTGATATAGAGCTTGCTGGCGTTGTTGGCGCGACAGAGTTCGGTGCGACGCTCGCGGCCGCAGTTACCGACGGTGTAAGCGATGGCGATCGGCTCGGAGTCGGCGTGCTGGAAGGCGTCACGTCCAGAGTCGAGCCGCTTGGCGGCTGACTTGTCGATGCTGTGCCTTGCGGTGCTGGCGTCGATGTTGTGCCTTGCGGTGCTGCCATCGATGCTGTCGTTGGTGTGGCTGTTGGTGCTGTGGTCGGTGTTGAGGTCGGCGATGTTGTGTCTTGAGGTGTGATCGTCGATGCTGTCGTCAGTGCTGTAGACGACGCATTACTTTGTGGTGCCGGTGCGATCGTCGATGCGCTGCCTTGTGGGGTAGTCGTCGTTGCTGTACCTTGAGGTGCCGGTGTTGCGATCGTCGATGCGCTACCCTGTGGTGCTGTCGTCGATGGACTTCCTGGTCGTACTGCTGTCGCTGCTGGACTCGGTGGATTGCTTCCAGGTGTACTCGTTGGTGCTGACGATGATGCATCTGCACCTGCTGACGGTACGAGCGACGGTGCTGCAGTCGGTGCTTTCGACCCAGACGACGACGACGACGACGACGATGACGTCGTTGGCGTGTCGCCGTCCTTGTCCGAGAGGTCGACGCCCGACGCGAACGCCTGGGAGGAGTCGCCAGTTGGCGGCGACGCAGGCGGTGTCGATGGGCTCGGCCGCGGCGTCGGACGAGTTGGCGTCCCCTGCGGCACGCCGTTCGTCGAGACGGCAGTCGATGGTGGCGTTGGTGTGGGCGCTGGCGACGGAGTCGGTGCGCGTGTGATCGGGAAGACCATGACGCTCTGCACGGGGCTGTCGGACGGATCGCGCGTCGAGACCGACGACGAGCGATCGACGTTCGAGAACGTGACGGCGCCGACGCTCACGAATGTGATCACGACGACCGCGTACACGAGCAGCTTGAGTTGCGCCTTCGTGATGATCGCGCGCGCCACGACGCGCGCACCAGCGTCTTCGATCGTCTGGTACGCGGACGGTTCAGCCATGGTGTGATGTGATAGAAGAGGTCAAGAGAGCGCGCGAGAGCTCGAGATGGACGCAGCGAGTGCGTGAAGACAGAGTGATGCCATCACCAGCGCCGTTGCGATGCCTCTCGCGACGACATATACATTCGGTTCGCGGTGCTGAAGACCTTGATGACGCTCGCCGTTCGCTGAACGTTCGCCACTGTAACCGATTCGCGTCGTTTCGTGGCGTGGGACTGGAAATGGAGAATGGTACAGATGCTGGAAGTGTACCACAAATGGGGTACAGTCAATGCATATAATGAAGCCTAATGATCACGCGTACCACCAAATGGGTACAGCTGATGCAGCCACCTGGCGAAACGCTTCTCCATTACAATCGTCATCTACGTCATCTCCTCTCCATCCCTGTCTAGCTAGCACCCACACGACTCGGCTGTTGCCTCCTTCGGTGCTGGTGCGGCCGTGAGCTTAATATCGATCACTGGCGACAGCAATTTATTGTTCAATGTTGTACGTTAGATTTCCATGCTGTACGTTACATTTCCATGCTGTACGTTACATGTCCATGCTCACACAAAAAATGCACACAACCACACAACAGCACGGCAACACAAACACTGCACACGATACGACACGCGAGCGCAAGATCCCAAGCCAAGCAAACGTACGGTTCGAGTCGCCGCTGATCGCCGTGTTCTCCATGCCCGGTAGCACAGTTGCGAGCTTCCGGAAGAGCGCTTTGATGTTGTAGCCGGCCTTTGCGCTCGTCTCGATGAACATGACGTTCTCCTCCTTTGCTTTGTCGGCGCCTTCGTCGATTGCGACTTGCCGCCGGTCCGAGATGTCGGTCTTGTTGCCCACGAGCATGATCACGACGTCCTGGCCGCGCTCGGTCCGAACGTCTTCGATCCACTTGGACGTGTTGAGGAACGACGCGCGGTCTATCCACACAGTGCAATTTCTATGTGAGGCCCTTGTGTCGCTTGTACCATAGCGATAGCACTAGCAGGGTACGTACTTGTGATGTCGTAGACGACAACTGCGACCGACGAGTCGCGGATGTAGCTCGGGATCAGACTGCGAAAGCGTCTGGACGTACGTATCGACAGGCAAATACACACGTGAGCTACGTGCTGCAAGCAGCTGCACAGCAGACAAAGCTATAGCTATAGCAATCGTATACAGTAGCGACGTACTCTTGGCCGGCCGTGTCCCAGAGCTGCAGGCGCACGGTGCGGTCCTCCATGTACATGGTCTTGGACAGAAAATCAATGCCGATCGTCGCTTGGTACGCGTTGTCGAACGTGTCGTACATGAAGCGCGTGATCATCGACGTCTTGCCAACGCCCTGGTCGCCGAGGAACACGAGCTTGTACTTGGCGAGCGGCGCGATCTGCGGCACGTTCACAGCGTTTGCAACTGCGCCTGCGTTATCTACAGCTGCATCGCTCGTCGTCGTTGCTGCTGCTGTGGTTGTCGTCGTCGTCGCGGCTGTCTTGTCCTCCGCCATGCCGCCTACTACTGCTGCTGCTGCTGCTGGCGAGCGGCGGATGTCGCTTGCTCGTTTCTTCGAGCCTCCCTCTCGAAGGTCGACGTGGCAACTGAATGATTTCAGAAAACTACATGCAAATGCGTGCAATCATTGCCTGTTTCTGAACATCATGTCACATCAGTCAGTTCTCGAATCGTCAATATTGAATCACCAAATCAGAAATTGGATAAATATCTTGTGAAATAGTTAAATTGCTTGAGAGCCAGTTAAATAACTTGAGATATAGTTATATTTCTTTGGCCATTCTTGAGCTCCTGATTGGTTGACATGAACAAATATCATGTGACCACATTGTTTTCTTATACTGTGACCACATTATTTTGGAGCTGCTGCAGACCTAGCTGCTCTGCACTCACACTCACAATCACTCAGTATCAGTCAGCACCGACGAGCAGCACGCGAGCACGCCACCTCGAGAGGAGCCCGCGCGCATATCCGAGCCAGCACGCACGTGAGCGAGCAACGAAGCGCACACTGCAAGCCACTAGCTTAGCAGCACAGTTCATGGAGCGATCAGTTGCAACGCGCGGTGCCAGCAGTGCTGCTGCCGCTGCAGCTGCTGCTACCGACATGAGCGACCACAGTGACAGCGAAATGCGGCCGCGGCGCCAGCAGGCGACACGCCGCACGCGCTCCGCTGCGCCTGCAACGAAGCCGGTGCGCAGTAGTAGCGACAGCGCGACTGCTACCACCAAACGACATGGTAGTAGCAGCGGCCCTGCCAATGGTAATGGCTCGGACGGTGAGGAGGAGGAAGAGGAGGAAGAGGAGGAGGAAGAAGAGGAAGAGGAAGAGGAGGAAGAGGTCGTCGAGGACGAAGACGACGACGACGACGTTGACACCAGCGACAGCAACGCAGCGCCGAACGGTGAAGTGCCCACAGCTGCCGCAGACGCGACGATCGACTTGCAGGCGCTCGCACGCGGCGCGCTCGTGCGCATCCACAAGACCCCGGACGTCGAGCAGCGCGTGCCGCACACGGCGCACAAGCTCGGCGTCGTCGAAGACGTGCCGCAGCACCCGAACACGTGGTTCAAAGTGCGCATCCGTGACGGCGACGTCGTGTACAAGTACCGACTGTCGGCCCTGCAGCTGCTGAGCAGCAGTGGTGGCAATGGGAGCTCGCCCCCTGCGGACGCCGACGACGTCGATGCAGTCGCTGCGGACAGCGCGACCAAGCGTACACGCAACGACAGCGAACCAACGGCTGGGAGTGCGAGGCGCGACTCGGACGACGAGCCGCTTGACGACAACGACGAGCCGCTTGACGACAACGACGAGCCACGCGACAACAATGACCTGCGCAACGACGACGAGGACGATGCAGCCGCTGCGATGGACGTTGACGTGCGCGTGCGCGTGCAGCTCGGTGCGCTGTCGCGGCGCGAGCGCGATTTGAAGAAGCACGAGGGCAAAGTCGGCGTGATCGTCGAGGTACGTCTGTGGAGATGTACGTTACGGTTGCAACATATACATGCAACAAAACTCACTTGGTTTCACTATACAATGCGCCAAATGATTTGCTGCTTAGCGCGAGCCTGGGGGCTTCAAAGTCCAGCTCGACGGCGACGACGAGCTCGTGATCTCGATCAAGCGGCGCCATCTCGTCGTAACGACCGACGCATTGGACGACAACGACCACCATCAAGACGACGACGACGACGACGATCCAGACGCGCACACTGGACAGGTATGTTGTTGTTTGTAACAAACAGAGTGTTGCTTGTAGAACGCGCTTCACTGACGCAACTTGTACTGGATTGGATCTATTTAGAGCTTTGTTAGTAGCGACAAAAAGCGCCCACTGCTCTCAGTGCTCGACCCCGACATGTGGATCGACCGCAAGTGCCGCATCAACGTCGGCAAGTTCAAGGGCCGCTTTGGACGCGTCATGCGCTCGGGCAACGGCTGGGTCCAGCTCCAGCTCGACGACTCGCGCGAGAGTACGGCAAAGCGCGCGTACGAGCTCACGCTCCTCGAAGACCTCGCGACGATCGACGCGCTGTACGCGAAGACGCTCGCGAGCCAAAAGAGTCGTGGAGTCACTGGCGACCCTATATTAGGCGCTACGAACGACGCGACCGGCGGCGGCGACGACGACGACGACCTCGACAAGAGCGAAGACGAGAGCCGCAGCGGCAACGAAGACAATATTGCGACCGCCGACCAGACGGAAGACTCGCAAGGCGAAGAGAGCAGTAGCGGTAGCGGCAATAACAAGCGCTCGCGCCGGCTCTCGACGCGCGGGAGCTACGCAATTTCGTGGATCGAGCGCAAAGTGCTGCTGCCGGGCCGCAAAGGCGTCGTTGGGACCGTCAAGCGCGCGGACCGCGAGACGTGCACCGTCGAAGTCGGTGCGTCCAAGGTTCTCAAAGTCTATAAGAAAAAGGACCTCGAACTCGTCATTGACGACGACGCAACGAAGAGTGCTGTTACAAATCGCACGAGCCACAATCACAACCACCGGACGATTCGGTCGAGCAATGCAAAAGCAAAGGACCGGCTCGGCTTGCCGGACGGCGTCACGCTCATGGGCACGACGCCAGCGCGGTACGCGGCGTTCCAGGACCAGGTCAAGAAGTTTATCATGCGCAAGCGCGAGAAGGTCAAGAAGCGGCCGAACCTGCAAGAGTGGCAAGCGCAGCTCGACCTCAAGCTGTGTGCAACTGGCTTTAATGATGTGCACGACGCGAGCATTGCCGACCTCGTTGTCGTCCCGAGCTGCGAGATCTGCGGCGTTGAGAAAGAGGTATGTGCGTGGTGTTATAGTGTATGATGCTTGGTATTTGTGTACGCTCTGAGTTGTACGTGTACGCTATATGTTGGATATGGGTCGGTTACAGCATCTCTATGTCCGACATATTGCATGCAAGTCGTCACTAACATGTGTTTTTCTGCTCCACTATCGTCTCGACAGGAGCTCGATGGCGCGTGCTGGAATGCGCAGTGTCCGCGCTGTGCGACATTTGACGTCGACGCGTTCGACCCGAACGACCCGAACGCGTTTGCGCGGCTGCCGCTCACGCCATTTCGCAGCGACGTCGTCACGCACGCAGTCGCTGCAGCTGCCGACCGAATGCGCAAGCGCACGCACGCAGCACTCAACAGTAGTGTCAGCAGTGCTGGCCCTAATGTAGGTACTGCTGCATTTGGTCGGTCGGACGTAATGGGCAACAGCGGCAGCGACGACGACATGGCGACCGACGACGACAGCGACGCACTCGCGCGTAGCAAAGCAGCAGCTGCAAAGAAAGCAAAGCGCGACGCTGCAAAAGCCAAACGAGCAGCCGCGACCGACAAGGACACCAAGAAGCACCGGAGCGACAAGATGGTAGTAGCGACTACTGGTTCGAAGAAGAAGAGCGCGAGTGGTGGCGATGTGAGCGTTACTGTGAGTGGCGCTGTGTCGTCCAAGAAGGGCAAAGCGACTGGCACGAACAGCGCCAGTGCGAGTGGCGCGTCGGCAGGCAGCAAGAAGCTCAAGAGTGAGAAGCCAAGCAACAACAGCAGCAAACCGAGCGCGACGCAGCAGCAGGCGAGCAGTTCGTTCCGACCGCAGTACGAGAGCGTCTTTACGCGGTGATAGCCGTCGTTTACACAGACACACTGAGCACCTAATCTAGTATTGTAGGTGCTGTCACTACTGCAGGAATCTGAAACGGCTTGGCCACGAAGAGGCGCGAGCACCATCGTCCTACTTTAGTGGCAGCAGAAGCCATGTTGCCATTGGTCAACAGCTGAGACGCTTCCAGGATCACTTGAATTATGAGTCTTTGTGCGTCGCTTTGCTAGCGACGCGAGCACCAACAGCTGTGTTTGCGACACTGGCGCTACTGCTGCATCTGTTACTACTGCTGCGAGTGGAACTGCAGCATGTCGCGGTTGAATGAAGAGTGATTAAGTGGATGAGTTATCCACTTAAGCTTTGAGCTTGTTCGCATGAGCTTGCAGTCGATTATTAGGTTGTCCATTTGCCGAATAAGGTTACCTTCATTTGTTTCACTGTCGACGAGTTTTCGTGCGCAAACACAAACCTATATTTGGCTTTATGTTGAATAAATGTATTGAAGTGATATCTGTGTTTCTTTTTGAATTTATATGATAATCAAGTAAATCATGATTGAAAAACATGACATATTGTTGTTTCAAATCGAACGTACTACTATTATTAAGGGAAACATATGGTTTTTAAGCAATCAAAATACACATAAGTGTTCTCGACGTACATGAACAAATATATGGTGGATAAGTACATGTGAGATTCAGATTTATCAAGTACAATCCATAGTATCATACGAATATGTATCTATTACAATCTGTAGGCGGTGCTATGTCTAACCCTTCAGCGGAGATGTGTCGTAGTATTGACTAGTAATAGCTATTTTCGCGCCAGCCTCTCAGTTGTTTCTGTCTATCTGTTCTGAGTGGTTCGAAGTCGTCTTGACAAGGATATGAGATGGTGGCAAATACACTGACACTTGATTCTTCAATACTCAGTACTAATCTAGCGGTTTTACGCGCACTAACCAGCAAAAGTATCGATCCTGATTAGTGAAAAACGTAAAACCAACATTGCGACAGGCAAATTGACATTTGTTCTTCATTATTGTATCTCCATCAATGTATATCTCTGCCTCACTTTGTTACTTGTATATTTCACTTAGTGTTATCAAGACAAACCAACGCCAAAATGAACATTTGTACGAATTGTACGAAGCCACCAAGCAATAAATTGCACAGCTGTTACAAACGACACAGTACATTCAAAGTGCCTCATAGATTTGAGATATTTCGACACTAACTACAGCTGAGTCTTATTCGTGACGTTTCACGCCCTTTCACCTACTCCTTCTACTCTTTACGGTCACGTTCACCCACTCACACATTCACACAAAGCTATCTTCACACGACTACGACCGCTCCATCGTATCTCACATCTGCGATGCTATCGTCGCGTACGCTCGTGCGCGCTGCTGTGCGTGCTGCTGTTGCAGTTGCGTGTGTGCAGCTAGCGCTTGCGAGTGCAGTCGCCTCTCACCAGCAGCGCATTGTCGTGCTCGGTCGCAACGGACGAGTCGTCGAGCACGCCGATTCGAGTCTGTATGCGCTCAGTCGCGCGGACGATAGCAGTAATAAAGGTGCTCCAGCGCCGTCGCCACCATCGCCACAACGCAGTAGTAGCGATTCAAAGCTGTCGCCATCGCGAGTGGCCGCAAGCTCAAGCTCCAAGATCGCGATCTACCAGGTCACGCGCGACGCCGAGACGGCGCCACACGGGCCATGCACTGAACAGAAGCAGAGCGCAGCAGCAGCTACTGCGATCTCGGAAGCAGACGTCCGCGCGAGCAGCACGGTCGAAGTCGTGATCGTCTACTCTGGCGCGCCAGGCGAGCTCGACGCGGTCTTTGCTGAGCACGTCGCGTTTCGCACAGACCACGAGTCGGACGGTGTGACCGTTCACGTCCGGCACGAGGTGCGATCGTGCGCAATGCGTCATGTGTAGATCGCAACGTCTGTCTGACTTTCGCTCTGTATGTTTGCGGCTTGTAGGAGAGCGACTTCGATGAGTTCTCGCACGTACCGCCGCCGTCTCTAAAGGCGATCGAGGCGGAGCCAACTCGACAGGTGCGAGCAACTTGACAGTTCGTCTCGTCCGCTGGAGCGACGTACCGCTTGGGTCGCTCATCACTCGCATATCTTACGCATACTATCTTGTATCACCCAGCTTCTCGGGGTGCCGGAAGTCACGATCGAGCAGTCCGAGCTCTTTGAGAACGCACTCCCAGGCGTCCCAGGCTCGATCCTGTTCTCCGAGATGGTCTGTCACGAATAACTGACAACAGCAATAGATATGTGCTCGACACTGACAGTGACTCTCTCTTTCACTCTCTATACAAACACACAGAGCTGCCTCTTTGTCGCGTTCATCGGGTACCTCGTGCACTCGATCCCGCTCTGGTCGCGCTTCTCGCGCGGTCAGCGCTGGTGTTTGATCGTCGCGTTTGGTGCTGCTGTGCTGTACCAAGTCGCGGCCGTCAGTTGGTACTTTGACCTCGTGTCGCCCGAAGTCATGATCGGCCTCTCGAGCCTCATCACGCGCATGATCTCGCTCGGTATGGTGCCGATCACGACGACGTCATTTATCGGTCGCGCACGCGAGGCATGCAGCGAACAAGAGCAGCTGGAGAGCGAGAGCCAGGAGAACCAGACTCAGAACCAACCGAACCACGCAGCGCTGCCAGCGTCTTCGACCTCGAGCTCGAGTCGCCACGCGCGGCGCCACGCTCACCCGCGTGCGCGCGCCAGCTAAAACGATTGCTGAAGATATAGTTTCAGGGCGAGTGTGTTGGTAGCGAGGACGCTCTTCACGACGTCAGTTGTTTGTGTCTGTGAACATATTGGAGAGCTTGTGTCATGTGTCATGTGTCATGTGGCATGTGGCATGTCGTGTGATTCGTCCTGCATCGCTTAGAGCACTGGCAACTATCGTCCTCGCGCAGCTCAGATACTTGTTCGACTCAGAAATACATGTCAAATAAGCTAGACTTTGGCTCTTGTTTTTGACAAAAGTCGTCAGAATTTAACGATCCGCACATACTTTTTTCTGACCCTTCGACAAACTAACGTCTATACTAAATCGTGCAATCATTTTCCACTTCCACGAAGAGATATAGTAATATATTGCATTTGTCATTGCTCGATTCAAATGTGACACCGAGTACCATTTGATTTTTTGCAACATGTTTTATTCAAAACAAGACTGTCGTTTTTGTAAAACCTGTCAATATCATCGCTGCCAGCAAAAACTAACGGTGTGTCTCGATGCAAAGTGGTTTGCAGCAGACATCAAGCTAGACAAACTGATCCATCTACGTCGACAGATCCGCGCTGTATTAACTACTATGCATATGCATACACTTGTTACATCGTTTACTATCTACTGTAGCTTGCTACAGCTATTCAATCGACGAACGCAGACGAGATACCGAACGTATCGAGCTAGATAGATACGTGATTTACGATCTACAGTTGCTTCGTATCACTCTCACTCACATTTGGCCAATCGTAGCATTTAGGGATAGGCAGTGATTCTGATGTAATTCGTCGGAACCAATTTTGTATTTTGTGTATGACCATTCAAACAACCAGTGAGATGCGTATCACTTGATATTTAATCTGTATTTGACATGGGGTTTGATCCGATGCAGCTCTGTAACACACATTTCGCCCGAAACACCGCTGTGAAGGTGTTCGCCTGGCAGCATCCAGGTCGATGGACCAAAGTTGCTGATGCAGGATTGCTTGCTTGTAATTTCTTCTTTCAGACCGAGTTTTGCATTGCAAACGGGTTTGATTCACTCGCTCTCGCCACATCCGTCACTTTACATGTACATGTCGAATGTGCCTACTAGTGTCTATAATATTTTGCTTGTGATGTCATGCATTTTGATCCGATTTTTGCATGCGCGAACGAGTTTTGATTTACCAACAGTTTTTACAGTTTGTTTGTATTTTTACAGTTAGTTTGTATTTTTCAATCAGGTATTGTATTTGCGAGCTGGTTTTACATTCCCCAGCGATTATCAAATCTGAAAAAGGGTATATATATTTGAGAACGAGTGTTTCATATGTTATGGATAATATAGTTGTATATTTTCTAACTGGTTTATCCATTCGTGCGATCTGTCAGATTTGCTCGTGCGCATGGTGTTCTTTTGTTATCATGTTATGCTTCATCAACAAAGATTTGTTCTCAAGAGGATATAGTGTCGCCAAGCGCATCGCGTGCGGATGATGCGCGACGACACGTATACGCTCGAATCGTGCAGCGACGCGGTCTGTGCGGCGGACAAAAGCGACAGGACGTCGCAGACGTGAGCAATAGGACGTAGGACGAGCGTGTAGATTAATGGTTAAGTACAGGCATAGCGGACAGAGCAAGGGAGCGTAAGGGATCGAACGGTTGGAACGATCAAGAATGTATCTTTTTTCGTTTCTACAATCGTACTCCTCTTCTGACAGCCGTAAGTACCGCAGAAACGCTTGGTCGCTCATGCATCCCTGTCGCCTAGCGGTTGTTGCCTTGCAATATGCGCGCAACCTATACGAAGTGTTCCTTTACAAAAGTGCTCGAGTGGCGCTTCGTCGCTTCTCCACAGATCGGGGGTATCGGTTAGATGTAATCTAGCAGGCGCACACGGTGTACGACCGGAGACGGATTGTATTTTTACATACGGTTTAGTCAATACTACGGATTTTCATATGTATGAGCATTTTGCATATCCGGTCGGGTTGGCATGTACATGAGACATTTCACATGCAAGCGGCTTTTATGTCAGCAAACTGGTTTAACATTGAGGTGAGTTTCAATTGTGTTTGTGCTAATCAACGTGAGATCGATTAACGATGATAATCCAAAGTTGATTTTTGATAGATATATAGGTTGTCAAAGATTAAGGTAGTTATATGAATATCAATGTGACTCGACTCATACGACGGAACCTAGACGAATCCAGATGCTCTAAGAATCATCCAACTGACCTTTTGCAATGCGCGGATTC
>JAADXO010000372.1:0-18776 GCA_023337825.1 Globisporangium apiculatum | reverse complement strand
TCACAGTCACATTCTGTTACGCTACAACGACATCGAAGATATTCATACTAAAGAGGGTACTACCACGACTACAACAACCAGAGCAGTAGCGCTACGACCACAGCAGCAAGAGTGCTACTACGGACGGTAGTCCCACGACGAGCCAAGACTATCGCTCGTGCTGCTCATGGTCGTGCGCGTCGACTGCGACATCGACGGCTTGTGCTTGACAAAGTTCGTCGGCGGCGCGTCACCGTCGTCGTCGCTGCTCGTGTACTCCTCAAAGCGGCTCGAGTGATCGACTGCCACCGATGTTGGCTCGGCGCGCCACTCGGACGAGCTATTGCGCATCATACGCGCGTGGTACTGCGACCGCGGCGCTGGCATGTGCGGCACTGGCGCGGGTCGACGCTGTGCGAGCTTCGCGCGCTCGCTCTGGATCGACCGAATGAGCGCCTCTTGCTCGGCGATCGCGTGCTGCATCTCGTCAAACGCCGTCATGTCCTTGTGCTCACGCGCCAGCATAGTCGCGTTGTACGCTGCCGCTGGTCGCTCTGGCCCATGATAGAGCTTCTGAGGTGGACCCCCGCGATGGCCCATGTTCTTGCGCTTCTCGGCCTCGAGATGGCGCAGTCGCAGACGTCGCACGCGGTCCTGCTCCGATACGATCTCGTCAGTGACGCCTGTAGCTTCGTCGTCGCTTTCGGTCACGGTCGCGTGCGTGAGCTTGGACGCGAGCAGCAGCTCGTCGTTGTCCTTGTCGCTCACGACGCTGCCCGAGTGCTGCGACCGGAGCTCGAGCGGTTCGAGCAAGTACCGGCCGTTGCGGTCGAGGCGGCCAGTGTACAGGCACTTGAAACAAAACTTCTCCGAGATCACAGCGCTCGGATGGTCGGCGCTGCGCTTCTCGTGCCACGGGATACAGAGTGCGAGTGTCAAGACACACCGACTGCAGACGGTCTCGGCACACGCGCGGCATCGCATCGGATGGCGCGTGAGCATACTGAACGACTTGCGGCACATAACGCAGCCGTGCTTCTTCTGCTTGCGCTGCGCGGCGACACGGTCAGTAAACACGTCGGCCGTGAGTACGAGCTGGTTGCGCATGATGTACTTGACGTCCGCACTGTGTTCGAGGTTCACGATCGTCGGTGCGAACCGCGAGAGGAATGCCTTTGCGAGCCACCCAGGCGCACTGCCGCTCGGGTCGAGGTAGCCGGTCGCAAAGACCTGGACGTTCTTCGTCGGTGCGTCGTACCGGTAGATGTACGTGCACGAGATCGACCCGCGAATGAGGTCAAACTCGCGCTGGTTCATCGCCGGCACGAGGTCGGTCGAGAGCGCGTGCGTGACTTTGACGAGGAACGGCTCGCCCAACGTGTTCACGACGCGCTTCGAGTACTCGACGAACGCATAGTCGCGCGGCGAGACAAACTTGTCGGCCGGCGACACGTGCGCGAGCCACTTGACGCCAAAGAACCGGAACGGATCCGCTGCCGTCTGCGACTCGTACACTTTGAGGACTGCAGCGTCGAGGAACAGGTCGCGGTATAGATCCGTCATGACCGCGCGTTCGTCGACGGTCGTGTCGCAGTACATGCCGTACTCGACGTCAGCGAGGTTCATGCTGTGGACCTGGCCGCGCGCGACAAAGTGGCGCAGTGCTGCGTCGCCCGAGAGCTCCTTGCGGCGCCTGTAGAGCGACAGGTTCGGTTTGCTAAAGTGCGGCTTCCAGTGCTTGGCCGTCGGGCCGACGAGGTGGTTCGCACTGCCGTCCCACGCAAAGAGCGACGTCTTGGCGAGTGCGCTCGTGATCATGTCTTCGCACACGGCTTTGAGCTCCTGGACCTGCGCTGGCGAGATCTTGACGCGCGGGAGGAACTCGTCCGCGAGTGGGAACCGCCGCCGCGGGTTCAGATACGCGACTTCGATCGACAGTGCGTCGCCAGCGGTGCTGCGAAAACCGTAGCCGTTCGTCGAGCTTGCAATGTCGACTGCCGCGCCCGTGACGCCACCCGAGCCGCTGCCGTTCGCCGTGCTCTCGGAGTGGTGCGACGCATCGAGCTGCGATTCGAGGACTGCAACAGGAGACGTCATCATCTATGTCTGGGTCGCTGTTGTTGTTGTGTGAAGTCGGGTCCGTCTTGAGCTGCTGGTAGCTGTTGGCGAGCCTCGTGGAGGAATCGCGGCAGTCGAGAGCGGCGAGTGCGCGCGCTCAGAGCGTGTGCGAGAGATCGAGATACAGGTGTGAGCGAGCGAGTCGGATTGTGAGCCGCGCTGCGAGTGGTGGTGGCGCACGCAGCGAGCGCAAGATCAAGCGACTGCGCTGTCGAGATCATGCACCGATCGAGTGCGGAAAGGCTTGGCTTGTCAGCATCAGCATCAGCATCTGCATCAGCACCGACAGAGCAAGAGAGCGTGTGCGTGCGCACGCAGGTGACCTGACGCCCTCTGGAGACTGCCGAAAGGGAAGAGCCACTCACCCACTCCGCTATCCTCTCGCAGCGGCTCTGTTCGTGCACGTGACTGACTGGCGCTCGCCAATCACATTGCGCTTCGAGTCCTATCGACTTCTTGCAAACTTTGAGAACGTTGGGATCACAGTCTGTGGTGACGTCAAGCAGCATGGACTCAAGCAACCATCGAGTCGCGCTTGTTCACTCGCTCTTACTTGCTCTCGTGGTCTCTCATCTCCGTCGCAAACAAGAGCTGGCTTGAGCAGTTCGTTGTTCACCCCGAATGGACTCGCAACGTCCAAGCCAAGGTGATGCTCACGACTTGATGAAGAAAATCAGAGATGAGACGGTTTGGGTCGCAAATCCCACTCATTGGTCTGGTCGTGGCTCTCAGAGCATCTGCTCGCTTCACGCCACTCACCGCAACGCTGCTGTTGTCGTGGATCCTGCTGCTGTTTGCAAGACTCGACTCGAGTTGCGACTTTGTCCGCGCGCTTCGCACAAGCATCACGCACTGCGATCACATGCACCTCGTCGTGATTGTGTGTGTGTTTGTTCGATGCCGATGCTTTTCCCGCCGCAGCGATCAGCTCATGCCACACATTGACGCACGCTGCGTGAAACAAGCAAGTGAGAGCAAGCGAGATCACAGGAATGCTGCGATCAGAAACGCTCATTCGCTTGTCAGAGAGCACGACAAACTGAACGCAAGTGCGCTGGTTCATCGCATACAGTAGTGTGTTTGTCTCATTCCTGATCGCAATCGCGACCTCGATCTCGACAACCTGCAGCAATTGCAGTCGTTGTTGTTGCTAGAGCGCGCCAACTCGATGTTGATACATTTCGCTTGCGTTGAGCGTTTGACGCTTGGACAGCCCTCATTTTGCACGCTTGCCGCTCCTTTGCTCATTCGCTTGATCAGTTTTTGCTATGTTGGCACTGCTACTGCTGCTGCTGCTGACAGGCGCAGGCGCCGATTGGCTCCGACTCGGACCAACAGCACTGCGACTCGCAGTCACAACACGCTTTGCCTGACAGTTCAGCTCCAGCGCCTCGGCTGCTTCTCGCGCGTGCGTTAAACTGTCACCATGTTCTCACGCACCACCAGCGTACGCGTTCGATCAAGCTCGAGGCGACATGGTCAGTCGTGACCAAGTGCGCCGACATGTTGCCAAAACTCGCTTTGAGTCTCGATGCGATCGAGGTCTGTCACAGTGTCTGCACTTGTGCGGCTGCTGTTTGCCTCGAAGCAGTCTCCCACTCTTGCCATTCCCTTTGACTGGTTCGTCATGCATGTGTGCTCCTGTTTGTTGTTTGCAGCTTGCATGGCAATCGAATGCAGGCACTATCCTTGATCGTCGTGCTGCCTGGCAGCCGCACACACACACCTTTGATCGACTCCAATCGTCACTTGATCGAGTTTGCCAGCCGCCATCAAATGCTCACGGCTTGTGCGTGCTCGTGACACGCAGCAGCTTGCTGTAATATTGACTGCTATCAGCTGGTATGCGCAGAGACAGCCAAGTTGATCACGACACAAGGACTTCAAACGAACCAGTCGCGAGCGGATATCTCATCTCATCTGGTCGGGTCTTCCAGGGTCTTCAGCCGCGTTGCGAGCGACTGTCGCGGGAACGACTCCGAGTCGAGAGTCGTTGCGGTGGCAGTGAGCGGCATGACACCTTCATCTGAAGCGCACACATCCCATCGCGCTCGTAGGTTGCGGTCCAGCGTGCTCACGATACTGCTTGCAAGCCAGCGCTGGTTTGGTTTGGTCCTCGATGGTACCTCGATGGGACCTTGATGATTGCTGGGCACCGACGTCAAGCGACAGTCCCGTGGCGCTCGATGGGTATATCCGAGATGTGCATGTTTACCTGCTTGCAGCCAGTTGATTCGTACTCGCGAGACGCCAGCGCAAGTGAGAGTGAGAGAGAGAGAGAGAGAGCAAAGCGTACCCGCGAGTTGGCACTCTGATGTGTACCAGCTCGGTTTACGCGCTCGCTCGACCACGTTGACGGGTACGTGCGAACTCCACACAACAAGTGGCTACGCATTGTGCAATGGGTCCGCTCGATCGATCCTCCCAATGTACGGTGCGTATCTATTGAGCTATCGACAGAGCGCGTCGCCGCTGTTGTTTGCCTACGCGGTCGAGTGGTTACAAAGCGAGTAGCAATGGAGCGCCTCGCATTGAGCCCTCACCTACTGTATTGCTGCCATCGCTGTCTATACAGATCCTAGTCCTACGACCTCACTCGCCGTTCAATGCGCCGAGTCACGCCGGAGCGTCGGGTCCTTGTGCTCGTCGTAGTCGCGCGGTGCGTAGTCAACGTGGACGAACGCGCGCTCGACGCAGTCGAGCAGCTCGACTTTGTCTTGGAGCGCGAGGCTGATGTCGTGCGCCTCTTTCACGCACATCGTCTCGGGCAAAAGGACTTCGAGCTCGACGAGGTAGTTGTTCCCAAAGTGGTACGCGCGCACGATGTCCGACTTCATAAGCGGATGGTGCACGTCCACGAGGTCGTGGATCTGGTCAATGAACGCTGGGTCGGCCTCTGATGTGTGCGTTGCATACAGTCAAAACCGCAGTGCATTATATCCGCGTCAGCAATAGTGCGTACTTACGCGAATAGCTCGCACATGCATATGCCAAGTCAACGTAGCGCCAACGTACGCAGGCCAACGAGCTTCTCGACCTGCTCTTTGCCGGTTGCGAGCCAGCTCAGTGCAATGTAGAGCGAGATGACGATGCCGCCGAGCGAGTCCAAGTACCAGAGCTGCCGCTGCGCGTGCGCGAGCACCGACGTCGTGACCGCGACGATGTTGCTAAACACGTCGTTCCGGTGGTCCTATGGATTCAAATGCATTTGCACCAATTGTAACAAATATGAGGGACAAGTCAATCCGACCAGTCACTGGTGGTACAAACGCACGTACCTGGGCGAGCGCGTCGGCGGATGGCGAGTTTGCTGCAATGCGTGCGCAGATGTACCAGAGCACGAGCTTGACGCCAATTGCGACGCTGAGGATCGCAATTGTAACTGTCGTCATGTTAAGGTCCGGGAGGTCGCCGTTGCAGCCAGCAACGAGCGCTTCGACCGACTTTTGCATCACTTCGACCGCTGAGTTACAAATAGATCAATCGACTGTGTTACAACCAGAGCTGTTTCGACCGAGCTGTTACAAATACACGAACGACTAACGCACCGGCCATGCCCATGAGCGTCGCTGAGATGATGACTGCGATCGGCTCGAGGCGGCGTCGACCGGCCGGGTACTTGACGCTCGGCGTGTGCATGTGCTTGTCCGAGTACCAGAAGAGCGCCTGCGACGTAAGATCCAAAATCGAGTCGACGAGCGACGAGAGCACGGCGAGCGATCCGCTCGTTGCCGCTGCATAGACTTTCGCGATCGCGAGCACGACGTTGATGGCGAGTGATGCGTAGATCGCGCGCTGCACGCGCTGCGACGCCGATGCTGGGATGAGTTGTGCTTCGAGGTCGTTCTGCTTGTGCAATAGCGCGTGCGCGACTTGCGACCGGCGCGCAGTGTCGTGCGCCTTGGGCGTGCTGCAGTGCCTGCTGCTGTCGCCACCAATTGTTGCAGTGGCATCATCTGCTCGCGGAATCGAGCCGTATCCGTTCGTTGGGGATAGGATGCGGGTGCTGTCGCTCACGACCGTGCGCAGTGCTGCTGGTGAGTGTGGTCGCTGCTGCTGCTGCTGCTCCCTGTTCATGCTATTGGTGCTGTTGTGTCAGAAGATGGCGAGTGCGAGAAGACAAGGTGCGCTGCTTGGGTTTTGGATTTGGATGGCGCCGGCTCAAAATCGCAAGTGTCAAAATCCGTAGTTGTAAACCACCAGACACTACCAAAATGTACATATTATTCGTATGCACACACAGATAGATCTCGTATATTCTGTACTGCTAATGAAATGAATAGTACAACGAAATGGAATCCGTGACAAATATCTAAAATAGGAGAATGCGATATTATACATGTACATGCTTTTGTCCGATACTGCGCCGTACATATCTTGATTCTGCTGTCAGTATGACACCAAACGAGTCTGCAAAATCGATTCATAAATCGCAATGATCAGCAAAGTGTTATATTGATAATAGACTCAATGTTAACTCATTGTTGATCGTCTGCTCACAATCATTCGATGTCAATAGAGAAGAAAATACGGTCGCAATTTTTGGCTTGTTGCTGTGTTCCAATCGCCTCGTTCACAGGCGTCCTATTGTCATTTGCTGCACTTGCTGTCCGTGTCTGCTCGTTACCTCCGTCGCTGCTGCCCGTCGCTGTCTGCTCGTCGCGCTCCGTGAAGCTCTTGCGCACCGGCCACCACCTACACACACACGCACACCAGCTAGTCAGGCAGCCAGTCGCAATGTTTGTGCTCACGCGCATCTCGGACGTCATCCCCGTGAGTCCCGAGCTCTTTGACGCCGACTACACCAAGGTGCTCGTCGAAGAGATCGACCGCAAGTACGCCAACAAGGTGATCGCCGACGTCGGGCTCTGCATCACGATCTACGACTTTGTGCACATCGGCGACGCGTTCGTGCACCCGTCGGACGGCACGTCGCACTCGCAAGGTCCGTTTGCTGCACGCGCAGTGCTGCTGCTTTCGCGATTGCTCGCTGGCTTCTGCTGCGGCTGCCGACTGACTGCTGCATGTCTGCGCGTATATCTACATGCGTGTGGCCACCTGCAGTCGAGTTCCGCATGGTTGTCTTCCGTCCGTTTGTCGGCGAAGTGCTCAAAGGCCGCATCGTGAGCTGCACAGAGGAGCACATCCGAGGTGCGTCTGTGCGTGCATGTGATGTGTGCGTATATACGTTACAGCAGCCAGTGCACCGACAGCGGACTGACACGATCCACGTCTGTGTGTGCATGTGTACCGCAGTCTCAATGGACTTTGTGCAGGACATCCTCATCCCGTCGTACGCGCTCCAGACGCCGTCGTACTTGTACGTATCTGTTCAGCAGCCTCGCGCTTGCTGTCGTTCGCTAGCGTGCGCGTGCAATCTGACGTTCTGCTGCTACCGTTTGCATCTCGTTTAGCGACACGGCCGAGCGGCTCTGGGTCTGGAAGTACTCGGAGGGCCAAGGTGCGTCCACCTGATGTGTGGCGCATCGACCCGTTCGTTCATACGCGTGCTGACCACCTGACTGCTTGCTTGCTGTCAACATATAAACCACCCATCACGACAACACATACAGAGAAGTTCTACATGGACCTGCACGAAGAGATCCGCTTTCGCGTCACAAACATCAACTTTACGCGCGTGACGAAGACCGCGACCGGCATCCAAGCGACGACGACCGAAGCGAGCGACAAGACCGAGGCCGCAAGCGACATGCGCCAGTCGCTCGCGCGGCGCCGGTCGTCGAGCGTCGACCTCTCGGACAGCGATCCGACGCCGTCGGCGATCCACATTCTTGTGCGTCACTTGCTGCTGTTGATGCACTTGCTGCTCTGTCGTGTTCGTCTGCTGCTCGCGCTCTTAACGTATACGGTTGTATGACGTGTACATATGTCGAACAGGGTACGATCGACGAAGACGGACTCGGTCTGACGTCGTGGTGGGTCAACTGAGAGCGCTGGTCGTCGACGTGCTGGTCTCCGACCGAGGTGCCGAGAGGTCCTCATTCCAACCATCTCCCGCTGCACTCAGCTATCTGCGCGTACGTGTGTGCGTGAGTACGAAACGAGGAGTGCACAATAGACACATCGATAGCACGACTGTTAAGTTCGCACAATCTGGTAGTAACGATAGCGACACTGTGCTGCGCGACAGCGCGTCGTGGCCGCTAGTAGTCCTGATAGTAGTCAAACTGGTAGTCAAACTGGCCCGACGACGTTCAACGCTATTGTCGCCGACTCGAGTGTCTTGACGTTCGGCGGCGTATCGCTCACTTTGGCGCACATGTACGCTGGGCCGCACGGCAGATAGAGTTGCTGCATCACGACGAGCTCGCAGCACTCGACTGCAGTGCGTTTGCAGTCGCAGACGATGCGTGCGTTGGGCTGCTCACGCGCGCACACCGTGCGCTTGTGCGTACGCGCGATGAAGTGTGCGCGGTGTTTGAGCGCAATTGCGAGCTGCAGTAGCGCGCAGTCGTTGACGCGCCCCAGGAGAAGCTGCACGTCGAGCGCAAGTCGCTCGAAGCAGGGCACTGAGTGATGCGTGTCAACGCAAACTGCGACGCGCGCACGCAGCAGTACCGATCGTGGAGTTCCGGTGTCAGGTCGCGCACGTCAAGCGCCTCGGGACAACGAGCTCCAATCGCCAGCAGCAACAGCAACAAGACGAGTCGACTCGAGTGAGTCGCGCCACCGACAGCCACGCAACAGTCAACAGTCAGCAGTGAACGCAATGTGTCTACACGGTAGTCAAATTGGTTGGCAACACTATCGGTCCATCCGTTCGACCAGCCATCCCCTGTGCTCACGCTGCTGACTTGGCGAGAGCAGCGAGTGCGCGCTGCTGGCGCAACGTCATGAGGATGACTGCGAGCAGCTTCTCGTACGTCACGAGCGAGATCGCAGCTGTGAGGACGGTCTGCAACAACTTGGCCTCGAGGCCAGCAAAGTAGCCACTGAGTCCCTTTGTCCGGTAGATCAGCGCGAGACACTGCACGAGGCCAGTTGTCGTTGGTGGTGCCGGTACTGGTCGAGTAGCATTGCCACTGATACTAGTCGTAGACTTGGACGCGTTAGTAGTAGCAGTCGCAGCCGCTGCGCTCTGGACGCGCAAAAGCGACTGTGCGACCTGGAGCGGGTACGTCACGACGGTCGTGAGCGCCTTGGCGAGCGCGCCGAGGCAAAAGATCTCGAACGCCGACAGCGTCGCGCCGCCTAGTAGTAGCATATGCCACAGTCGTGAGTGTGAGTCTCCGTTGAAGTACGATTGACAGTGTCACATAGTCCCGTACTGCGTGGGTCGATGCGCAAGCGCCGGAGCTGCAGCGCAGTCTTCATGCGCTCGTAGCTCACGTAGTGGATCACTGGGTTCGACACGAGCAAGAGCGACGCGAGCGTGCCGTTCCAGAGCGACAACAGGCCTTCGGTCGCAACGATCTGCTGTACGCAGTCTGCAGTAGCAGATGAGTCATAAGACTAATCAGCATCAGCAATTGGTACCAAATGGTTGCATTTAGTATCGAGTGAGTATACGACGCACCGAGCATGCCGCTGTACTTGGCGTGGTCTTTCGACTTGAGGCGCATGTTCATGACCCAGAGCGGCGCGGTGGCGTACACGTTGATGACGCCTGCGAGGCACGAGAGCGCGAGGTTCTGCAGTGGCGTGACGGCGCCACTCAGTGTCTTGTTGCTGTCGCCCATGCGCTTGAGCATTGCGGCTTTGAGGCCATTGTAGCTGTTTGTGTTGTGTGTGTACGTGTCAGGTCAAGTCAGTGGCTTGTATGGCACACATACAGTAGCAGTAGCAGCCCATGCGCACCAGAAGAAGTAGACAAAGTTCGAGCCACCGAGCGCTACTTGTGTTGATACGTGGCCTTGGTAGACGTGCCACTGCTTCGCACGCACGATCGCGATTGCTCGCGCTGCAAAGCTTCGCGTGTCGACTGTTGCTGGTGCATGTGGCTTTTGCGGCTCATGGTCGTCGTCGTTGGTGTTGTCGTCTGTGGTGGTAGACGCAGTCGCTGTCTGTCCCTCGACTGCGTGCGAGCAAGCGTCCGTACCAGTCAGCACTACACACGTCCAAACGCGAGTGTGCGGATGCAGATACATACGTATAGACAGATTGCAAGTACGCGCGCCATACCTTGCATGATCGTCTTGATCTGGTCGAGCGGGTAGAGGATCGCCATGGCGACCATGCCGCCCTGCAGTCATCACAGCATATGCACGTGCACGCGCAGCTGTTTGGTTCAGTGGCATGCACGAATGTGTGCGCTTGCATGCAATGCACACACACAGAGCGCGACGTACGACAGAGCCAGCGATGCCGTGCGCGAGCGTCTCCATGGCGTCGTTCGTGTGTGTGTGTGGCTGCTGCTTGCTGGGTCGCAATGTGGAATGCGGTGGTGTGTGCGTCTGCTGGTTTAACACTGCTTGAACTTGTTTTGTTTGCGTCGACACGGTTCTGACGGCGGCATTTCGCATAGTGAAATAAAGTGGTAGTGCGACCAACCGGCAAACGCCACTGAGTGTGCTGTGAAACTGCGTGATGGCTGTTGTTTGACGTGCATCACTCACTCCAACATGGCTCGCGTTCGCATCGCCATACAGACTGGCATCTCGACGACTGTGGTGACCCACACACACACACATCTCTGGCACTGCTGAGGCGACTCTCCATCGCACACTCGTATCGTATGCATATCCATGCTGCTGCCTCAGTTGTTCAAGCTGTTCACGTGCACACAGATCCGAGTACGCAGCCTCTCGGTTCTCAATCTCCACAATGATCGAGTCGATTCAACGGCGCGAGTCTGCTCTAGCTCTTTGGCAACTACAGCTTCTTGACGATGCCGTCGCATCTCGCGTTTGCGTCGCAATCGCTGCGGTCGTGGCCTTCCGCTATGCAGCTCGATGCAGCATCCAGATCCGAGTGCTTGTAGCTTTTCAGTCCTCAACAACTAAAGCGAGTGGGTCGCGTCAACGACGTCGCGGCTCGCTTGTAGCACTCGCGAGTTCGTGTTGGTCGGCTTGCATGGGAGCTGCGTCGCCTGAGAAGTGCTGGGATGACGCGGTTCAATGGTGTATGCAAGGAGCAATCTTAATCGTATTGCTGCAATAGTTGGTACCAGTACTCGTTTAACGCCGCCACTTCTCATCGCACGAACATCTGCCGTCGCCACCACCGCCAACGTACGCATGGAACGAGAGTGCCAGGGAGCAAACCTGCAGCCGAGAGAGCGGGTAGTACACGCCAGGATACGACCAGCAGATGGATGGAGCTATCCACGCCATATTCCACTCTCGCTCGTACTTTCCAGTGCTTTTAGACACGAAATCGCCAACTCTGATCCCATCTGTTCCTTGCTAGCGCACCCGCTAAGCGTGCAGCGAGAAGTGATCACGGTGTTGCAAGCCTTGTGGAAGTGTCGAGCTGCCTACGCAACGTCACGGCAGCAGCGTGTTCAGACCAACGCGCTATCTGCTTCGAATCGTCCTCACTACCGTGTGGATGCTCCATCGCTATGACGCTGTCGATGGCGGAGACAAAGCGGCTCTGATGATTGACACCGGGATGCTCGTAGATGCTGGATCTCGACGCTGACTGCAGCGAGCAGGCTGCGCGCCAAGAGCCTCGAGTTACGATCGTCGTGCACCGAGAGTACGAGAGTTGTCCTCCGAGTCAGGTCGAGACCGAGTGTATTTGCAAGTTCAACCATAAAGCAAACACAGATCTGCGTGTGGCTATCTCGACGCGGCGGACGAATTGACAGGCATGCATGCACCAACCTTCCTTACCTCCTCGCTTTGGCACCACAGAGCCACTGACTGGCAGGTGCAGTCGCCGGTGCCATCCACCCATCCGCTGCAGCAGTAGCGCGCTCCGTCTTTTCGCTCGAGACCGAATGGATCCCGCGTTGAAGCGCTCCAGCAGTTGGAGCGTGTAACTCGCGGATCTGCTCAGTCGCAGACACGCCGTACGCACTGGAGCGCGCTGTTGTGAACAACGACATGCGTGCGCAATAGAGAGAGGTGAAGTCCAGGCACTCGCTGCCCACTACAGGTACGATCCCATGCGATTCGGTCGAGTCCATTTTTCATCGTTGATGGGATGGAGCTCCAAGCTAGACAGTGTCGTTGGTAAGCTCTCTCTATCATACGCTTTTGCATCAGTTGTATTGATGCAAGGCAACAGCGTCGAAAGGAAGCAGACAAAGCGACAATCGACGCCTTGTTGCCACTGAGCGACTAGCTCAACAGCTCCAAAATCATGCACAACCACCTGTTGCCGCAGATCGTGCGCTAGAATCGTCACATTGGGCAGCACCAAGCCACGCCTCGCCAAGACATGCTGTTGTTGCTGGAGCGCGTGCTTGCCGTCATGTGTGCGTATCGAAGACGTCGAGAACGAAGGGCTCGGAAGCTGCACAGAGCTGCTGTTGCGGGAGCGGTGCATGATGTGCGAGCAGGCATGACACGTTGGTCGCAACTCGCTCAATTGTTTGCTGTGCACCATCGTCATCGTTCAAGGCTTTCAAGTGATTCGCTGCCGCATTGTGGCCACACAGCAAGAGCCAGTTCGCATCTGTGTATGCCTACCAAAGGGGTATGCATTTTGCCGCCATGCATTGCCAGCGCATCTCCAATTGATCCATAACGAAGGTGATTGATGATTTCTATCTTGCACAAAACTGCCGATTCTTTGCGCGCGTGCATACTCTCGTCTTGCATGAATCATTTGCACTGAAAGGCAGACGCCAGATCGCCAGTTGGTCGCACGTTGCACTGGCGAGCTGAGCTCACCTCCTCCTCCTGTGGTACAGTACACTGGCGCTACTGCTTGCGGCGACGACAACAGCAGCAGCAGCAGCAGTGATCGAGTGCGCGTGCGGCTGTAGCGCTCTTCTATATTCCGCCGCACACAGCAAACCGCAGGCTCCGAGAGCATTCCGGTATCCGCGCCACGTCGAGTCGGTCGGTCGCATCTACCAGCAGCTCCAGCTTCTTGCGTGAGCGAGAAAGAAGACGAGCTCTACGCCACGCACGTCGAGCAACGCACCTGCCACCGTCACTACCGCCCACCACTCACACACGCACGCACGCACGTCCAGCAGCAGCGATGGCATTTGGGTATCGACTGCGCTCGCAGCAGAGCAGCCGCACGCAGGTCGACGACCCGCGCACGCAGCAACCAACAACTACAACAACAACAACAACAACGAGCAGTAGCTCGCGCCACCAAAGCAGCAATCACGACACTGCTGCTCCGGTACAACCGCGTCAGCCGCTGCATCGCATTCGTCTCGATAGCGACAGCAGCGCACCGCCACCGGCACCGTCGTCGCAGAACAACTACCTGCAGCAGCGCCTCGAGCGCGCAGTGCTCAATAGCGCCGCCGCAAGCTCACACAGCGCTGCTGCTGCGACTACTACCAATAGCAGTACGCACCGCCGCGATCGCGAACTTGCACGCAGCGTGCTCGAACCAACGTCCGCTAACGCTTCGACAGCTGCCACCCACACGCTGCACGCACGACCTACGCGCACAATGACAACAGTCACGCCGCCGCCATCGACAACTACGCTCGACCGCACGCCGCATGGGCGAACGACACGTACAATGACGACCGTCACAGCGCCATCTTCGACTGCGACCGCGTCGTTCCTCGACGACCGCGCGCAAACAATGGACCTCCCACGGCGGCGCCGCGGCACGACGTCCGTGTACTCGACCGGCGCGCGGTCAACGACGTCGTCAACGTCTGCTTCCAGCCGCGCCGAAGCCGAGCACAGAGCGCCACCACCGCGCGTTGATGTGCTGCTGAAAGGCCTGCTCGCAATCAAGCGCGGGCTGCTCAAGGGTGTCGAGAAGCGCTTCTACTTTGTCACGCGCACGGCGCCGGAGCTCTACTGCTGCAAGGACGAGACGTCGTTCGACCTCTGGTACGCCTCGGGCTGGGGACTCGATGTCTCGACTGACGTCGCAAAGGCCTCGGGCCTTGCGCCCGTGCTCGTGTGTACCGTGTTGCGCGCCGATCGCGCCGGTGACGCGGGCAGTAGCAACGACCGCGCGTTCGTTGTAGCTGCTGCGCCAACGGCCGGTGCGAGCGCTGGCAAGCCCGCGACGCTCAAGCTCTTTGCCGAGAGCGCCGAGAAGTGCGAGCGCTGGCTCAAGGCGCTGCATCGCGTGCAGGTCGCGAAGCGCGTGACTGAGCCGCAGGACGCGCCGTCGCCACTGTCGTCGACTGCTGCAAGCAGCAGCAGCAGTGTCGGCGATGGCAGTCAAAGTCGCAGTCGTACGATGACGAGCGCGTCACAGTCGCGGTTGGTATCAGACGTCGTCGCGTCGCCGTCGCAGGTCCACGCTCTTGTGCGATCGCGGCAGGCGTCGCGGTCCGACGCGAGCCAGACGAGCACTAACACTAGCAACAGTGCGGCTGGGCCGCGTGCGTACGCTACTGGGCTGCTACGCGCTGCGTCGTCGCGTGACGACTCGCAGTCCGTCAAGAGTGCCGCGAGCTCAACGTCGGACGCCGCCGCTGCCGCTTCCGAGTCTACAGCAACAGCGTCCAACGGCAGTCGCGCACCGGCGCTCTTCCACTCGACGCTCTCAGCTCCAACCAGCCAGAGCAACGTCCTGCTGTTCGTCCCAGCTGCTGGCTCCGCGATCGCTCTGTCCGACAGTAAGCTCGCACTCGCACGCAAGCGCATGGTGGAGCTGCTCGCAGCTGGCGCCAAGCCGCCAACACGGCGCGGCCTCGACAGTGGTAGTGTTGGAGGCTCGTCAGCCACTCATTGGCGCTATGGCGTGCCCGAGTACGTACTGTCCGACGTCGAGTACATGCAGCGCAAGCAGCGCGAGCCCGAGTCGACGCCGCTCGAGTCGTACGTCGAAGAGTGCTGCCAGACGTTCGCGATGGACGCGACGCACCGTCGGTACTACAACGACTGGACGAGCGTGACCCACGACGCGTTCGTGTACCAAGTGAACGATACCGCGCCACTCGCAGGCGCTAATATCGGCGCCCACGACCTCTTTGGGCTCCTCGCAGTCCACGCGTTCGACGGCGCCGACTTGGAGGCCAAAGAAGGCGACGCAAAGGACCCGCGCGCGATGCTCGCCGAGGCGTTCGCTGACGGCTTCCCGCTCGAGGTCTTGGAGGTCTTCACCCAGCCGCCACACTGTCACTTTGCGTGGCGCCACTGGGGTCCGTTCACGGGCAGCTACAAGGGCGTGAAAGGCGACGGCCGTTGCATTGAAGTCCGCGGCTTTGGGCAAATGCACGTGGAAGCCCATCGTATGCAGCGTCTCCGGCTCTTTGTCAAGACGAAAGATCTGTTTGATGCACTCCGCCGTGCGAGTGGCGAGCTCGGGGCGAAAGCGATTGAGAGCCAGCGTGCACGGGCGGTGTCGTCAGCTGTCAATGCGCCATCGTTGGTTGCGACGGCTAGTGCGGCAGTACCGACCACGGCGAAAACGAAAGCGACGTTGACGGCCGACATCATGGACGAGCTTGCAAACTTTACGATCGCGTCGTCGACTGCAGCTGCCGCGCGCAGCAAGTGAGTGTGTTCGTGCTGTATGTATGGTTAGACGGACAGGCAGGTCGTTGGAGCTACAGCTGACAAGCAGAGAGCGCCACACCGTTTCGTAGTATGGGAGCACTTGCGACGCTGGCGATCGAAGCTAGCGGAGTGAGCGTACGTGAGGTGCACGATGTCGTATAAATCCGCGTGTCGTTGTTGTTGCGTGCAAGAGCTCGCTCGAGTGCGTTACGTGATGGATTGGTCGATAGCGTCAGCAGCAATAGCGGTCCGTGACAGGACGTCTGTCTGTGTACTATGTAGGACTGCAGCTCGTGACTTTAGGATTTGCGATGCATGTCCTGTTTGGTTACATTTCAGACAACAATATTAACATTTAAGATTTGATTCATGAACTTTCGCGATGCAGCGAGCGAGCCATTCGCCATCAGCAGTTGCTGCTGCTGCCAGACCGAGACGACACGAACGCCGACGATGATGCTGCTGCGCCACCAGATGCGCCGCGCGAGCGCTGCGGCATCGCTGCTACCGCCGACGCGATGGAACGCGCGTGCGCTGTCGACGACAGCATCAATGCCGCCGCCTAGTGACAGCGAACCTGCAGAACGCATCGACACGCTCGAGCGCATCCAAGCGATGCCAGCGCGCGAGCGCTTACGCGTTGCGCTCGTCGGTCGCACGAACGTCGGCAAGTCGACGCTCTACAACCGCCTCACAAAGACGCGCTCAGCAATCGTGCACAACGTACCAGGCACGACGCGCGACCGGCGCTACGCTGTGGTACGTCCATTGAAGCGCATCGCTACTGCATTTGACTCGAGGGACACAGCACTGCTACCGAAACTGACAGCTTGGATCTGCCACCAATCACATCCGAATAGAGCCACCTCGCTGGCTTGGAGTTTGACGTGATTGACACTGGCGGTCTCGAAGACGCACCGTCCGGCACGTACGTACCGCATATGATTGACGTACTGCTGCTAGTCCACAATCCGCTATAATGTCCTGATTGGATGGACTTATATCTATTTCGCAGCCTCGAAGAAGGCATGCTCGAGCAGACGCGCAAGGCCGTGCACGAAGCCGACGTTGTGTTCTTCCTCATCGACGGTCGGCAGGGCGTGACGCCGATCGACGCGCACTTTGCGCGCTGGCTCCGGCGCGAGAACGCAGCTGCGCCGGTCCACCTCGTTGCAAACAAAGTCGAGGGCTATCCGGATCGATGGGACGACGCACTGAACGAGTGCTATCAACTCGGCATGGGCGACGCGATCCCGCTCTCGGCCGAGCACGGCGAAGGCATTACGCACCTCTTGGACGTGCTCATTCCAGCGTACGACGCGCATGCAAAGGTCCAGGATGAACTGCTGGCAGCAGCCCAGGCGTTGCAGCCAGATGTGCCAGTCGAGACCGACGAAGACGTAGGTTGTTGGTATTGAGAGCGGCGCTCTGAGCCATTCACGTCTGTTCGACTGGACCGAGTGACTCACGCCGCTATGTGTATATACATACTACTGACTGCTGCTATGCGACATGCTAGTCGCGGACGATCCGCCTTGCGATTGTCGGTCGCCCAAACGTCGGCAAGGTGCGTTTGTGTGTCCATCTATGTGGTCCACTCTATTCCAGTACGAGTGCAAATGCAGACATCTCACAGTCGCCGCGTATGTAACGCGCAGTCGACGCTGCTGAACCGCATCGTGCGCAAAGAGCGCGTGCTCACTGGCCCCGAGTGCGTAGCGTCATCACATGCATACTGTATACACGGTATACGTTGTACACGGCATACTTTGGGATCGACGCATGATTGACTGACCAATGACTGCTGGCAAATCGAACGTCATTAGACCCGGCGTGACGCGCGACTCGGTCGAAGTGCCGTGGTCGTTCCGTGGGCAGCCGATCAAGCTCGTCGACACGGCCGGCATCCGCAAGTACAGCAAGCGCGAGCACGAGAACCAGATCGAGAACCTGTCGGTGCGCGACGCGTTTCGCGCAATCGACTCGGCGATGGTCGCAATTGTTGTCGTCGACATGAGCCACGAGAAGCTCATCCACATGGACCTCACGATCGCCCACAAAGTCATTGAAGAAGGCCGCGGCCTCATCATTGCAGCCAACAAAGCCGACCTTGCAGGCGACGCCGAGTTTGAGATGCAGCGCATTCGCGACGAGCTCGGGAGTTCGCTCGCACAGGTCAAAGGCGTGCCGGTCGTGCCGATCTCGGCGCTTACCGGCAAAGGCATCCGCAAGCTCCTACCCGAAGTGTACGTGTGTGGTCTGTCAGTGAGTCTATTGATGTGTAGGAGGGACACCTGGTCGGATGTATACGTGTATACTCACTGTGTGTCTGTACGAATGACAGCATGAAAGCGTACGAGAAGTGGGACTTGCGCGTGACGACCGGCCGGCTGAACCGCTGGATGAAAGCGATGGCGCGGCACCACCCGCCGCCGACCGTCAAGGGCAAAGCGATCAACGTCAAGTACGTGACGCAGGTCAAGAGCCGCCCGCCGACGTTTGCGCTCTTTGTCAACAAGCCGAGCGACGTGCCCGAGTCGTACCAGCGGTGCGTACTAGTACCCATTTTGTCTATCTGGCTCTGTCTGGCTTTTACCGATCTGGTGTTGCCATGTTGGCATAGCAGTGTAGTGTGTGTGAATGTAAGCGACTGACAGCCATCCATGCGGACATCCATGCGGACATCCATGCGGACCGAATGGAACAAATGGCTGCAGGTTCCTGCTCACGCAGCTGCGCGAAGAGTTCGACATGGTCGGCGTCCCAGCGCGACTGCTGCTGCGCGGCAATAGCGAATCGAACCCGTTCGAGAAGCGCAAGAAGTTCCAGAAGCGCACGAGCAGCGTGTCGCACGGCAAGGCGCGCAAGCAACAGAACCCGCCGGTGAAGAAGAAGTAGGTGGCAGCTGTGTGGCTGCACTATCCACAACGCACGCCTTACCACTCCAGGTTATCCCAATCCATAGAGACTTGACCACACGACGTGTTGGTTGACAATGCATTCGATTCATTCACTTTCGCTCTGGCTCTCGGTTGCGCACACAAACAGACGCTCGTATGCGTTGCGGACTGCCTGCCTGTTGCTGCGAACCACCATTGCGAGTGCGTCCGTGTG